>JASCZW010005720.1:0-241720 GCA_034211315.2 Aedes japonicus
TATGCCTAATTTTCTGTTTGTTTGAAATGTTTGATACGTCTAGTTGAAAAATTATGCTTGAAACCTTTTTTGACAGCCGATGTGTTTACAAAATATCGTGGCGTTGAACGTTACAGAAGCACGTGAAAAATCGCGGAAGAGTGCAGTCGAAATGCCTGAAGCAATGGAAATTGTTTCTGAAAAACCTAGAATCTATCTGGAAGAGTACAAGCTAAAACAAGATGCCAATGATTATGGACTATCGGACGAGTTGTGGAGTTTTGATCGGTTTAAACAACAGTTGCAGATAGTGATTGTTCGATACGAAGAAAATGAACTGGAATTTGACATGATTGGAGTCAGTCCTGCGATTGCTAATGCTTTTCGGAGATTGATGCTGAGCGAAGTGCCCAGTATGGCAATTGAAAAAGTGCATATCTATAACAACACATCGATCATTCAGGATGAAGTGCTGGCTCATCGGCTGGGTTTGATACCACTGAAAGCGGATCCAAGATTATTTGAATACAAGACGAACGAGAACGATCCAGCAAATGCCTTGGATACTTTGGAGTTTGAACTGAAGGTAAAATGTACGAAGAAGAACAAGGACACAGCCGATATAACGAACAATGATAATATGTACAAGAATCACAGTATCTACTCAGGGCAGATAAAATGGGTTCCGGTAGGCAATCAGGCGTCAATTTACAAAGAATCGGACGTGGGTCCAATCGATGATGACATTCTTATTAGCAAGATGAGACCGGGCCACGAGTTTGATATAAAGTTGTTTGCCGTGAAAGGAGTTGGCAAAGACCATGCCAAGTTTTCACCGGTTGCAACGGCTTCGTATCGATTGTTGCCGGAAATTCGACTTAACCGGCCGGTCGTCGGAAGAGATGCTTCACTGTTGCAGAAGTGCTTCTCCCCGGGAGTGATCGAGATTGACAAGGATGACCAAGCCTACGTTAAAGACGCCCGATACGACAGTTGCAGTCGGAACGTGTATCGCTATCCACAGATTGCCGACTCGGTAGTTTTGAGCAGAGTGAGAAATCATTTCATTTTCAACGTTGAGTCTCTGGGAGCCATCAAGCCGGATGTTATTTTCGTGGAAGCTGCTAAAGTGTTGAAGAAAAAATGCAAAATGTTCTTGGATGAAATAAAAGGTAATTAAATTGTTCGGTGTGAAATTCGACCGATTTTATTGATTTGATGACAATTTTCTTGATTCATTCTAAAGTTGTAAGTGTTCGAGGTAGCTTAACTACAGATTCATCATGTGAGATTTCCTCGGCTTGGCTTGCTTTGTTGTGGGTTTTAACATGTGTTAGAAGTGTACTTTTCTGGCGGAAAGACCTGTGGCATATTTCACAAGGCCAGGGTCGCTCACCAGTGTGGGTAAGCCTATGTTGCTTTAATACCTTACTATGGGCGAATGTATGTGGACAGAGATCACAAGCATAGGGTCGATCCGAGGTGTGGCTTGCTCGGAAGTGTACTGAAAGATGGCTCTGCGTTTTGTAACATTTATCGCATGAGGAGCACTTGAATGGTTTCTGATTTGTATGGCTTCGTTGGTGGATTTTCAATTCGGCACCAGTCGTAAAAGCTTTTTCACAAACTGGACAATTGAAATTTTTCGTGCCTTCATGCACACGGAAGCAATGATTTCGAAGCATGATCTCGTTTTTGAACCGTTTCTGACATTTATCGCATTCGAAAGGTGTTTCTGTCGTGTGCGTCAGAAGATGGCTCTTCAGACCATGAGCTCGGAGAAACGATTTGCCACACGAGTCACAAATATGTCTTGGAACATCTCGATGGCTTTTGCGATGCAGTGTCAAAGATGTTGCAAATTTGTAACTTTTACCACAATCTTTACAAATGTGCTTCTTCGTGTCTACGTGTTTCTGCATATGACGCCAAAGTGCTCTAGCACTGTTAAATTCACCATTGCAAATCCGACACACCTCTGGCTTTAATCCTTGATGTTGACGCTGGTGTGCTTCATACCGTAAAACACTACGAAATTGCAAATTACATTTCTCACAGCCATAATGTTTTCTTTTCTGTACCTTCTGAATCTGATTGATTTTGGTAGTCTTCGATTCATCGATTTCATCATTTGAATGTACCTCATCAATTTCCGCAACCTCTGCTAATTGTTCTTCCTCCGTCAAGAAAAAATCCTCCAGCACTTCCTCTTCTACAGCTCCTTCCTTTACCTCGTACTCTTCGGTCATTTCTATTTCTATTTCATGGTGCATTTCTTGATGAAATTTTTGATCTGCTTCATTGATGTTTTCGTCGATTTCTGGGTCTGTTCCAATCATTTCATATTGTTGATCTACGATTTCTGAAGACGGTATTGTTGGTTCGCTAGTACATGTCAGCCGGTCTTGAAAGTCTATATCTGAATCCAACTGAGCTGGTGATTTTTCCAAATGACTAAATTTAAACCGCAACAGAGCATCTGTCTCTAAGCACTGCTGCCTGAATTTGCTCCAGGAGGTGCATTTTCCGTAGCAGGGGCCACATATGTTCCGTGGTAGTCGCGGGCCGTTGCATACCTTGAAGCAAAGAATGCCTATACTTTTAAAACTTATATATCCAATTGCTTACCTTTAATCCAATGCATTCTTCGAATAATTTGATATCTTGCGAGTTTCCTAACGGGCGTAGAGTTTCTTCGTCGTTTGAAAGGCATCCTCGACAACGGTTCGAAAAATCCATCAGAAAAAGTGTTCAAGTTTTGTTTTGTTTAGTATTTTATCTGAAGTTTAACCTTAATGTCGCTTTCGTTCTTGCGGTGTAACAGTAGTAGTTTAACTGCACCAACAAGCGCTCAACATAATTTGTTTACAAACAAAGATATACCCGATAGTTACACTCGATTTGGTTTTGGTGTACGACAACGCAAAACCTGCAAAACCTTGAACGATATTATGCACGGTTATATCAATTAACGCTATGATTACAAAATATGCTCTCCGGATTTCTTCGAGGTAACTGCACGCTTTTTCTAAACAACTCAAATTTGAGTACGATGGTCTCTAAATTGTCGGAAGTATGCACGCTAAGATCAGTTTCCCTAAATATGGGTGAAGAATACTCATAATCGCGAAAAGTGCAAATACCCATATATGGGTACGTTACTGCTTACCCATATATGAGTATTTTTTCCCATACAAATTTACTCAAATATGGGTAAAGTCAATTTTACCCATAAATGAGTATGTGCATTTTTTTGCAATTATGTGTAAACTGTTGGGTATATTATCACTGCGACCACTGTTTTGATCTATTGTGATACGTGTGGCTACCTTGATGGCTACCCAAAAGTGAGTAAAGATAGTTCGTGTTAGAAGATGACAAACAGTCAACATCGGCTTGAATCCGATCGATGTTTACTAATGGTCGACGTGTTCCGTCCAAAAACGGTCCAAACGGAAACGGAACGGAAAACGTCAATTTTGACAGTTGCTGCAAATGACTTCGATATGTCCAATTAGAATCGGCTTGGATCTAGCCTGTTTTCTTTTCGACAAGCAGGCATGCTCAGATCGGGATTTGCCGTTTTCCGTTTCCGTTATCATTGTGTTTGGGCCATTATTCCTAACCATCTTTACTCACTTTAAGGTAGCCACACATAAAAAAAAATCTTGTAGTAAAAACCAAGGTGCAAGACGGCTTTTTTGTGAGTAAGGGAACGTCCATTAATAACGTCACGCAAAAAAATGACTTTTTATAATACCCCCCCCCCCCCCCCCCTATGTCACGTTTTTTGTATGGACCTTCAAATTTTTTTGTATGGATCGTCACGTTTTCCCAAATCCCCCCTCCCCCCCTTACTGCGTAACGTAATTAATGGACCTTCCCTGGGGGGAGACATCTTTAATTTTCACATTTAATCGTAATACCACTAAAACAAGATTAAAATATTAATCTTGACAATAATGTGATTTAGAGTAAATTCGTTTTGGAGTGTACATGTTAGTTTGACAGATTGTCCGTGGCTTATTGGTATTCGTGAGATGTGGAAATGTATAGTGGTGTTTGTGTTTCATCTCAATGTTTACATGTTTACACGGAACAGCTGATTATAGTGTTGTCAAACTATCAGCGCACAGTATGGAATGTTATGGTAGTTTGACGTCATCACCCACGTGCTCAGCAATGTTTACAATATTTTTGCTTCCAACTGTCGTGACCTGACCGTCGTTTTCAGCTATGATAATGTTGCTTCACCTTTGCTGCTGCTGCTACTGGTCCGTTGCTGTCAAAGTTCGTTACAAGAATGAACTGAATCAGCACAGCTAGCTGGTTTTTATAGCCAACGCCATCCCATGTCAATGCGTTGCGTTGGTTTTGTTTATTCTTACGAAATGAAGAAAATTTCGCAAAGCATACTACAAGTTTTATTTCCTTTCACGCTAAGTTGATTATACTCAAATCGAATGATAATTTTATCCAATCGAAAGGTAAATTATTACTCTTAAAATCCTACAAAGCATCTTAACATTTCCTTCACACAAACTCTGTATACTACAATCCCCCCCTCGTCTACTCTGCACTTTAATTTTTTTTTATTTTGAGCTGTTATTCAATTGAATGTATTATAAAGAATATGTTTAATTTTCTTCACTTTGTTGGTTAGCATACGCATAATGTAGCTTTCTTGTTTTATGAATTTAATTTTAAAGTTCAGCTTCAGATTATCAATTCCATGCCTGATATAAATTTCAATTTTCTCATTGTCGCTTCATGAATTAGAAAATCTGAATCTTTGAGCTTATAATGCCTAATCATGTCCTTAATCTCTTGCAAATGTTACATGCAAATTCTGTTTTCCATAAGCAAATCGTTAAAATCAGTATTTGCCACAAATTTTCAACAAATTTAATAGCAGTCTGACAAGCATAAAATTAGTCTCATTAGTATCTAAATATCTGTGTTCGGATTTACCTTTAGAAAAATGCACCACCTTCTTGTAGCAGCTTGTGATAGCAGCTCAAACTGTAATTTCATGTATTTAATTAGTTTGATATACAATTTTCATTTAATATTGACTTACATTTGATAGTTTCTTTTCAGGTCCTCGTGCTACTTAGGTTCGGCAAGGGTTAACAAATTGATTCCGTATTTTTCGTAGGCTGTATACAATTCAGTTAATTTTCCAATTAGATTATTTTCCAATTAAGTATAGGTTTAGATATTAATTTACTTACATTATAGTTCAACTAGTATAAATTAAATTTGTATAATCCAAATAGGCTAATCAATTAGTAATTTCTTCGATTCTCGTACTCTCCCTAGAATAAGTAGCACTTTTAGTTGAATTCCGAAATAAATCATCATAAATCATATCATAAATTTACCACAACGATATTTAATTCAAACTTCGAAATTGATTTAGGTTGTTACACTATTTGACAAAATTCAGGCTGCGTATTTCACCGTATTTTATAGAAAATTAATTTTAACTTAGATTACCAAATTTTCTCACTGCATTTCACGGGTATTTGTTTTTGCTTTATCCTTCCCTTTTATTCCGTTCGGTCGATCTGTCAGGTCGACTGATGAACGATCCATACTATGCGTTAGACCGTAGCTCTGTTCAAGCTGTATGCCCACTGGTTTTCGTCACACCCCAGCCCGTAACTCCGGTGCCGGCTTGTCCTCGGAAGTGCCGGATTTACCAGGAATCTCGATAACCGCCAAGTTGGCAACAGCTCGCTTCACTACACCCTTGGAAGTTCGAACACCCACCTGCCGAACTTTGCCATCTTTGCCGTTGAACAACTCCTCGATGATCCCTCGCGTCCAGTTCTTCCTACTTGTAGCGGTCGCCGATCGTCGATCCACTTCGACCGCTTGTTGATTGTCGGCAGATATTCTTTGCACCAGCGCTGCCACATCAGGTCGGCCAGGTACTGTGAGCGCTTGTACACATTCTGCAGAGCTTCTGCTAAGCCCACGTCGCCGTCCACAACCAAGTCCGCATCCTTGGTAGAACCACGAAGGAAGTGATTTGGGGTTATCGCTGCAGCTTCTGCAGAATCCTGGGGCATATAGGTCAAAGGACGCGTGTTTATCATATCCTCCGCCTCTGACAGCGAAGTCAGCAGGATTTCATCTGTGAGTTTACGACCGTCGTCTAAGGCCTTCAACGCTTCCTTTACCGATCGCACCATACGTTCCCAGATACCACCCATGTGTGGGGTACCTGGAGGAGTGAAGTTCCACTTCAGTGATGGACTGGTCACGCTTTCTGCTGCACAATCTCGTTCAATCTGCTTCATCCTCTCCAACTCATTGTAAGTGCCTTTAAAATTCGTACCGTTGTCTGAGAATATTTCATCTGGAGCTCCTCGTTTGCAGATAAATCTACGAATCGCCATTAAACACGCCTGGGAGGTCAAACTGTGCACTACTTCTAAATGCACTGCTCGCACCGCTAGACAGGTGAAGAGCGCTATCCATCTTTTCTCCCACCGTCGATTCACCAACACTTCTACGGGTCCTGAATAATCTACGCCCACCGAACTGAAGGGACGAAGCTGTGGCGTAATCCGTTGTACCGGTAGCGGTGCCATCATTGGAGTTTGTGGCAGACAGCGCTTGACGCGACACCACATGCAGGTCTTCACCGCTTGTTGAATAGCCCATCGTAGTTTTGGGATGTGGAACCGTTGCCGCAGTTCATTACATACGGTCTCACGATTCGCGTGGCCGAACTTTTCATGATAGTGCAATATCAGCTTATTCGTTATCGCATGTCCCTTAGGAAGTATGATGGGATGTTTCACGTCAAATGTAGCGAACTCCGCTTGCTCTAGCCTGCCTCCAACACGCAAAACTCCTTCGGTGTCAAGCACGGGAGTTAGCTTGTAGATACAACTTGACTTTTCGATTCGACCTGAAGTTTGTTCCGGCGTCCTGACATGATTCCTCTTTAGCATCCTTATCTCCTCAGGGAATCCGTCGTGTTGAGCCTGCCTCCACAGGATCCATTCGGCCGCTTGTAATTCGTCCTGTTGCAAAGGTTGCTGGATAGACCTCGGTTTTGCTTTCAGCAGACGTTCCTGACTCGGGCTTGCCTTGGACACTACGATAGGCTCACCTACCATTTTCCTTCGACAGTTCGCTGTAAACCGGATTACTCCAGCAGTGCTTCGAAGAAGACGAACCCAACGATTTGTCGAGTCAACGTTGACCAAACTATCAGAAAACGCCACTTCGTGATGCAGTACACAAGTGCGCATCTCTTCACTGGTATCAGTGGCAGGCAGTACACTTACTGGCCACCGGTTCTCTGGCTCCAAAAGAAATCGTGGACCTTTGAACCACGGACCGTTTGACTCCAATGGAGGACCTTGTCCCCATTTTGTCAGGACATCCGCAATGTTTACCTTTGTTGGGACCCAACGCCAGTCGGATATATTAGTGTTTTCTCGAATCTCGCCGATGCGGAAGGCCACGAATTGTTTATATTTGAGCTGATCTGAGCGAATCCAACTAAGCACCGTTTGGGAATCTGTCCAGAGAAATTTGTTGCTGACAGGGAGGGAATGATAGGACTGGACCGTGTGTAGCAGTCGCGAACCCAGAACTGCCGCCATTAATTCGAGACGTGGGACTGACTGTCGTTTTAATGGCGCTACCTTCGTGCGAGACATTACTAGAGCACACTTCACGACTCCCTCCACTACTACTCTGAAATAAGCCGCGCATCCATATGCGTGCTCACTTGCATCCATGAACATATGGAGCTGGAAAGATTCGACGCCGGATGAATGCGAATCACCAAGATAACAACGAGGAATACGAATAGCTTCTACCTGCGTCAACAGTCCTGTCCACCGCGTCCACTTTTTCAACGACTCGTCATCTACTTCATCGTCCCAACCGCAGCCTGTCCGCCACAAATCTTGAACAAGCATTTTTCCGTGAATCGTGAACGGACCCAGCAGTCCAAGTGGGTCAAAAAAACCCATCACGCAACTCAGAACTAAGCGTTTTGTGGGTCGTTGAGTGCCGTCGAAAAACGGTTTCAGCTCCGGTCGATGATCGGTGGCGAATGAAAAGACATCATGACGTGGATTCCAGATGATTCCCAGAACCCGCTCGTTCTCTGTTGCTTTATCGACGTTGAAGTGAACAGCTTGAACCGGTTTTTGTTCTCCTAGACTCTCCAGTACTTCAGCGGAGTTCGAGACCCAATTTCTGATCTCAAATCCCGCCTTGGAATGGATAAATCGCACATCCTTAGCACGACTTACCGCCTCTTCGATGGTGTCGGTGCTATCGTAATAGTCGTCGACATAGTGTTTTTTGATTATCGCCGCCGCCGCATCTGGATACTTCGTTGTAAATTCCGTCGCGTTAAGATTTTTCACGTATTGTGCCGAGCATGGGGAGCAGGTTGCCCCAAACGTAGCGACATCCATAATGTACACGCTCGGTTTTTCATCATGTGAATTCTTTCTGAAGAGAAATAGCTGCGCTCTCTTGTCGGCCATGCGTATTTTCATCTGGTGGTACATCTCACGGATGTCTCCCCCGAAAGCGATGCGGTGCTCACGGAAAGGACACAACACAGCTATCAACGGAGTAAGCATATCGGGACCTTTGAGCAACTGACTATTGAGAGAAACTCCATTGACCGTTGCTGCAGCGTCCCATACGAGACGATTTTTTTCAGGTTTTTTTGGATTTTGGACGAAATTTAGAGGAAGATACCACCGCTTCTCTGGATCGATTTCCGATAGCTCCTTCGACGTCGCTTGGTGGGCATACCCTTTTTGTTCGTAGTCTTCGATTTGTTGACGAATCCTCTTGTACAATTCAGGGGTCTTTGCCAGACGTTGCTCCAGCTGCTTCAACCTCCGACAAGCCATCGGAAAACTGTCAGGAAACGTACAATCGTCGGTAATCCATAGGAGCCCAATCTCGAAATGATCACCGACGCGCACCGTTGTTCGTTCCAACATTTTTCGAGCTCTCTTCTCGTCTTTCGTCTCTTGCACTACCGCGACTGTGGATTCCTCCAGGGAGTATTGATCTTTCAGTAGATTGTAAATGTCTTCGTTGGTAATTTCACAGTGGTGACCGATGATGTTTTCACCGCCTGTTTGTCCTGCCATCGGACCATTGATCAACCATCCGAGCTTAGAGCGTACAGCTATCGGTTCTCCTGTACCCCGGACCCTCGCTTCGATTGGCGCAATGGTGTGCAGATTGTTAAGTCCAATGAGCAATCCGGGACGTTGATCCGAGTACGATACGACGGGCAAGTCACGAAGATGGCTATATCTTGCGGATATTTCAGCGGCGTTCAGCGACTGTTTCGGAAGAAGCAATTTTTCGACGGTCTGCACAGACGAGAGCTGGTATGCTTCATCCTTTCCCAGAGCGGAGATCCTTAGGTTCATCCTCCTAGAGTTCAGTTCAACCCGTGTAACATCACCGGTCCATTTTATGGTGAGCAGTTGCTTTACACCTACAGCTCCTATCTGCTCAGCCAGGGAACGTTCAATCAGTGTAATCGATGCTCCTTCATCCAGAAAGGCCAGTGTCGTTACGTGCTTCTCCCCGCAGTGTAGCGTTACGGGAACCATCCGGAACATTACGGAGCCTGACACGCGGATGAGCGTGTTGATAACCACTGTGTTTGCGGAAGGATGGAGTAACGGATGATGGCGTTCGTGGCAGTTACCAACGTTGCAGCGGATTTTAAATTTGCATGGAGCGTTACCATGATCATTTAGGCAGATTTTGCATAGTTTGCTCTTCTCCACGATCTTCATACGGTTTTCAAAATTCAACGCTTTGAAGTCCTGGCAATAGCGGAGGCGATGGTCCGTCCTTTTGCACATTTTGCAGGGCTTTAATTGGTCGATGGTTGTTCGATCACTTGCGGCGTGTTCGGACGTGCTGTGGTTGAACACGGCGCCCCTCTCCCGGCTCCTTCCCTTTCCAGGCTGATTCAAGTTTTTATTCTTGTTTTCTGATTTATATTCAAAGCTTACGTTGGCCTCGCACGCCTCCAACACAATTTTGGAGAGGAAGTCGGAAAATGTCCTCAATGTTACTGTTTTCTTCTTGTTCCGAAAACGAATCCACCCTCGCTTATCACCTGCAGGTAGTTTGTCCACCAGTTCTTGAATCAAAAGTGGATTGATCAAGTGCTGCTTTAGGCCCGCAGCCTCGAGGTGGTCGCATAATTGTTCCACTTCGTTTCCGAACGGGATAAAAGTCTCCAGCTTGTCTGCTCTTGGAGGATCCAATCGCTTCACTTTCTCCAGGTGACAATGTAAAAGCTGCTCCGGATGTCCATAGAGTTGACGAAGTTTGCTCATCACCTTTGGCACTGACTGCGGCAGTAACAATTGCCCTCGTACGCTCTCCAAGGCGGGGCCTTTCAAGCACTCTTGTAAGCGGACCAAATTCTCGACGTCGTTGAAACCACAAGCAGTATTAGAGGCTTCATAGGTACCGACAAACAGCGGCCATTCCTCGGCTTTGCCAGTGAAAATAGGGAGCTTCCTAGAAATCCCATTTCGCGCTGCCAACTGAGCTTTTGTTGGACCAGCCACATGGGACCCCAGCCCGTGTGGGGTTACCTTCTTCTTCTTTCTTAGCTTATCTTTCGGCGGCTGTGATTCTTCCGACTCGTAATCCGATTCATCGGACTCATCCGATTCTTCATCGTGCTCTTCATCCGACTCTTCATCGCTCTGTTCATCAGACACTTCATCATCGTCCTCCACCTTGTCGCCGTTCTCCACCTTGTCGCCGTTGTTGTTCACTGTGTTCACTGACATTGCCTTCACGCCTTTAATCGCATTTTGATACGACTGTCGCATCTTTTGCATACGATCCGCATGAGCCTGCGCATCACGAAGTTCCTGCTCTAATAATTCCTTTTCTTGCTGCATTTCCTTCTCCCTTAGTTCATTTTCCCATTTCCGCTGTTTTTCCTTTAGGATCCGATCCAGTTCTATACGCTTTTCCCTTAGGATCCGCTCATTTTCCATCTCCTTTTCCTTGGCTTTATGCTCCTTTTCCAATGCTCTCATTCGTTTCTCAATCGTGGAACCGGACTGGCGATCAGATTTGACGCTAGACTTGTCCGATTGGTCATCCGTTGCCACCGCCTTCTTGGACTTCGCTCCTTTCTTAGCTTCATCCAACTTTCTATGGTACGTTTCTTCCACCTTCCTACAAGTGTCCGACTGGCAGAACCACTTTTCCTGGCCGTCAAGGCCTTCTCGTGAAGTTCCCACGCATCGGCAGTGGAACCAAGCTTCACATGCATCACATCCCACCATGTCTTCATTTATCTCCGACGTTTTCGAACACGCACCGCAGGGGGTCAACGTTAAGTTCCCAGCCTTGACCATCGTGTTTGGGGTTAGATCCGTTATCAAATTTTGAGGATGTTCGGATTTACCTTTAGAAAAATGCACCACCTTCTTGTAGCAGCTTGTGATAGCAGCTCAAACTGTAATTTCATGTATTTAATTAGTTTGATATACAATTTTTATTTAATATTGACTTACATTTGATAGTTTCTTTCCAGGTCCTCGTGCTACTGAGGTTCGGCAAGGGTTAACAAATTGATTCCGTATTTTTCGTAGGCTGTATACAACAATTTTCCAATTAGATTATTCTCCAATTAAGTATAGGTTTAGATATTAATTTACTTACATTATAGTTCAACTAGTTTAAGTTAAATTTGAATAATCCAAATAGGCTAATCAATTAGTAACTTTTTTCGATTCTCGTACTCTCCCTAAGTAGCACTTTTAGTTGAATTCCAAAATAAATCATAGAAATAAATTTACCACAACGACATTTAATTCAAACTTCGAAATTGATTTAGGTTGTTACACTATTTGACAAAATTCAGGCTGCGTATTTCACCGTATTTTATAGAAACTTAATTTTAACTTAGATTACCAAATTTTCTCACTGCAGTTCACGGGTATTTGTTTTTGTTTTATCCTTCCCTTTTATTCCGTTCGGTCGATCTGTCAGGTCGACTGATGAACGATCCATACTATGCGTTAGACCGTAGCTCTGTTCAAGCTGTATGCCCACTGGTTTTCGTCACAATCTGTATACAAATTAACACAACTAATGAACTGTTCGATCTCAAAACAGCACACGGCAGTGCTTGCTGTTGGTTGAATAACACCAAACACGCGTCCCCCCATGAAGCGTATATTGTTTGCACGAAGCAAACGGCCGGAGTGCTATTATTAGCTATAGTGGGCAGCGTGAAAACATCACCGTCGGCGCACCGTATCTATGTACTATTCTTAGGATGCGGTGCGCACGACACCTAATTATCCGTACTTCGTGTCCCCTATAAAAGGGACACAACGATGTATATAGTTTAGTGGTGTTTTGTAGATGTACTAAGTTGTATCGTTACCCACCGAGCTGGCACAACAAATCATTATGCTGCAAGATTATTATGAATGGAAGAGCAAAGGGCAGCAATATGAATTTGATTACGCGGAGCTTCGAAATCGTACAGGAACGTAGCAAGAAGGTTCCAAATCAACGATGATTGTCTAGGAAAATCGATGTCGTAGGTTTTGTACAGCTTCATACATACGTCGAGAGCTTTCTGTAGGTTTGGTAGCTTGTATGAAGCTACATTGTTCCAAACCGAATATCCTTCGGGACGTTTTGGATCATTTCCATGAACCACAATGAAAGGCGTTGATTCTATCCCTTTTTCACGGCACGAATTGAAGCATTTAGTCAACGTAGTTTGAAGATCGGTCAAATCTTTGATCTGGATGATTACGCTTTCACGGGATTCAATAATCGATGGCTTCCAGCGTCGCTTTTGTGAGATTGTCAACACGGGACTATGCAATATATGAGCAAGTAGTAATACCGTTATTAAGCCTTGGCCATCTAGAATGATAAATATTTAGGCGTTAGTTATAATTTATACATTATTTATATTATGAACATACCGTCTGTTATTTCCTCAGTCTTTAACTGATTTAGCAGGTGCTTTCCTTGCGCATCAATGACTTCAACCTCGAAAATCGGAAGGAGACCCGAAACGAATTGATCCCAACGGTCAAAAAGTAGTTTTTCTTTCTCCGGATACCGTTGCTGAAAGTCAATCTGCACAAGCTGATAAGCTTGATGATTGCGAAACACTGAGTACTCGAGAGAATGGAAGCTGTTGTTTTGCTGCTCTTCTTCAATATTTCGAAAATTCTTAAACAGGATGTTTGCTTCCATTGATTTTTCAGTTCTTCCCACTCATCCTGATTATGGGTAATCCACTTTTTGAACTGCTGGTACTGTGAAACTAAGGAACAGAAAATATTAAGAAAGTTATTAATTTCAACACAGAGTTGAATAGCATACTTTGTTCATCGCTTATTTCTGGTGCTGCTGAGTTAGACGCTTCACTTCCGGATGCTGTCTGTAGATGCGGCTCATCTCCGACGGTTGGTTTGTAATTGATATTACGATCGTACAATTTTCCTTTCGCCTGTTCCCTTAGCTTAACCTTTCGTCCAACGCTATCACAAGCCCACGGTGATTGATACCAAACTTCCTGTTAGGTAATAGTAGTGATTTATGTGTGAACTAATAGTGAACTATTTAAATGTTTCGATTGTAACATGAATACAAACCTTTGGCTCACTTGGAAATAGTTTGTTCAACTCGATCGCTCTCTGTTCCAATTCCGATGATGAAAGCTTCAAGAAACGGTCTTTAAACTCATCTACAACGATCTGTGTAATCGTTTTCTTGTCGGTTCTTGTCAGAAACGGATGTTTACTATATTTTTTGATGATCGCTTTACCTTTAGCCGAATATTGTAGCAAAAATGTGGCTGTGCACTTCTCCCTCGTTAACTCAGCTTCAGCTGTTGGGAGTGCAGCTTTTTTTGATTTATCGCATCCGCACGATCCGCACAAAAGTGGAATATTCTGAAACAACCGAAAAAGGTAAGTTAATCTGATAATTTTACCAGTTCCGTGCAAAATATTTACCTGCTGCATCCGCCACTCGTTCAAATCAGTGAATGAATTGCGTTCTTTCCGCTAGATATGGCTGAGGATTAAGTCTTCCACTTCCTTACGCTCTATGATTTTAGCGTATCGACCGTGTACTGATTTGCTGAAATAATCATGATAATATAAATAAAATTGAATATAATACAAAGGCACTTTGAACTTACCCAAGAAAACGTTAATTATAGAAGCCGTCAATCAAAACTTTCCAAAATCTCGATGAACGACAAAGTTTCTTCATCGACGTGTTCAACCACGAACTCTTCCACGTCAGCCATTTTTAGATTTTCAGTTTGCTCAAAAATCAAAAAGATGGTATCCGCAAGTAGAGTGGCTGTGAAAAGAGTGACGCCATGCGAAGCCACTCTAGTCGTAAGCATCTGACTATTAGAATTTTCTACCAAATTATGATTAAACATTATTGATCCAGAAATAAATATTGTGGAATCTACAAAATTCGATTGTTAAAGCAAAAATAGTAAGTAGTAAAAATTAAATTTGCAACATCAACAAAATATTTTGTAGATTCTAAAATAAGGATTTTTTATTTCCAATAACGGTATCGTTAACGCAACAATGGCGTGTATTTGATTCGATAAATTATTTTAATGATCCAAAGTTATTTTTCTTGTTGAATTTATTCTCAGATATTGCTGGTTCAAACTACCTCTATTCCTCTGCGTGTATTAGACTATGATTTTAACATAATAAAAACCTTAATTTCCAAAAAACATACCAAAACCTAACACCATTATTCAACATAACAATCAAACTCAAAATCATAACTTGCAATATTGCCAAAGCTTTGTAGAAATTTTCAATAAATTAGCTTGGTTCAACACGGTTCTGAGCATGCACAGGCTTCTTATCTTCACCATATTAAACAAATTAAACTCCTTTTCTAAATCTTCCTTGCTTATAACTTTAACGTATAAAATCTTTTTTTTCAGTCAAAATGACTTGCAACATGTTTTTATCATAGCGTTAATTTTTACTTTGATCTCAAGCCATATTATTAGAAACATCAACAATCTATATGTTTGAATTTAAATATACACGTAAACATTGACTTACGCACGTTATTCAATACCGTCACTGTAACCTGTCTCGTTTATAATCTGAAATTCCCGAAATCGACTGTAAATACCATACTGAAACGTTACTGGGAAACAATATCGCTGGATTGCACAATACAAAACAAACGTTGACACAGAACGTACTACCAGAAACAATGAGGTCCGTAGGGTAGTCCGGAACAATCCTGGGTTCTCTTTGTATTAAAGGGTGAAAAGCGTGAAAAGGTTCTCTGACAGTTCGACGAATCTGTCAACATGAAGGTTTCCAGTCATACCATGCCACAAGCACCCTCAACAGGACCCTGAAACAGAACCTGATTGCCAAACGCCGCGCAAGAATGCTGTACGAGTAAGTGCTGATGAAAACAATCTCAAAATTCATCTGATTTTCAGAAATGCTGAAAAAAAGATGGCATATCAAGTTGACAGCTCTATTGTGCAAACAATGATGAGTGGTTTTCAGCGAAAAGTCTGATAATTCATTCGAAATGCTAAAGCATAATTGGCCGTAGTATTTTCCTTTGAAGTTCCAGGAATTCACAGCCGAATGAAACCTTAACCGCTTTTCTTATGTACTTATTTTGAAAAAGTGTTTCATCGAGACATTAAAAGAGCTTCGTGAAAATGCAATGGTTTCATTAACAAATTTAAATAGTTCAAAACGGATCTTAACAATACCATATTAGACCGCACTCGTTCTCTAAATTTGTATTACTAACAACTTTATACATAAAATCGTTCTGAGTTAAAAATTACGTCCAAAATGTTCGTATCACAGCGTTAACTTTAATTTTGATATCAATTTCACAGGTTTTTGACAAACCAAGTAATATTATCTAGGGCATCAATATCAATACTCTTTGAATTTAAATACATACATAAACATTGACGTAAACCCAGGATACAGTACGGTCACTGTAACGATTGTAACAGTCATAACTGGCCAGTTGTTACATGGCTGATAATGTCAGCTTAGAAAAAATAAGCATTTGGCGTCAGTTAAAAATCGAAATTGACAACCGGTACTGACAGCTTATACAGTTAAAGTTTCCAAGCTCTGATTGAAAACTATCGTAGAACAAGAAGGCCATCTTGTCATGGAAAAGCAAAATACAACAGAGAACACAATCATTTATGATTCAGTGTTTGCTCATTCTAAAGATCAACTTCCAAAACACCTTGAAACGCCATTCATTTAAATAATTTCATTCTCCTTTCAATGCCATCCCTTGTTTGTTGGCAAAATGGTGACATTTTGATTTCAACTACATCCCTTATGGTCTTATTATAATGGCAGTTATTATGTCGATCAATTCAATTCTTGAGTCACCATCGACTAACTCCATTGCCTATTATCTCGTATTCCTCCGTCATACTGTCAGAGAGGTTCTGTTTTGCCCACCTCGGCCTACTCCACTGCCCTTTTCCGTCAGGGAGCCTTACCGAGGGTACTTATGATCTCCTCTGCCCTTCCGTCCGTTCTTATTATCTCCTCCGCCCTTCCGTCGGAGGATTCTATTTTATATATATATATATATATATATATATATATATATATATATATATATATATATATATATATATATATATATATATATATATATATATATATATATATATATATATATATATATATATATATATATATATATATATATATATATATGCGTATATATATATGTTGCCACTGCGGTCCACTCCACTGCCCATTTCCGTCAGGGAGCCTTACCGAGGGTACTTATGATCTCCTCCGCCCTTCCGTCGGAGGGATCCTTTTTATATTTCATTTGGCCTACTCCACTGCCCATATCCGTCAGGGAGCCTACCGAAGTAAATATTACTTCTCCATCCTTCCATCGAAGATTTTTTTGTATACTCGTTTATCCTTGTGCACTTTCACAAGTGAGCATCGTTGTTAATCAAACAAAATTGTACCTACCAACTGTGCCATTGTCGTGACCTGACCGTCGTTTTCAGCTATGATAATGTTGCTTCACCTTTGCTGCTGCTGCTACTGGTCCGTTGCTGTCAAAGTTCGTTACAAGAATGAACTGAATCAGCAGAGCTAGCTGGCCAACGCCATCCCATGTCAATGCGTTGCGTTGGTTTTGTTTATTCTTACGAAGTGAAGAGAATTTCGCAAAGCATACTACAAGTTTTATTTCCTTTCACGCTAAGTTGATTATACTCAAATCGAATGATAATTTTATCCAATCGAAAGGTAAATTATTACTCTTAAAATCCTACAAAGCATCTTAACATTTCCTTCACATAAACTCTGTATACTACACCAACATACGTAAACTGCTCGATGTGCCATACCCAAGCTGAACGACATTGACTTGCCACCAGGTGACGACTCCGCCGTACGTCAACAAATTAAAAAAAAAAGCAAACCATGCGCGATAACTATACACTGTTAATAAAATAATAGCATTGCATTGACAGTTTATGATATCATAATACCGTATAATGATATTATAATTTTATTATTTTCACTAATACTCATAGTATTGGCATTAAAATTAATGCAAGATTAAGTTGTCTCCCCCCTAGGCCTTCCCTTTCTTGTTTCTTCAAAGTTACTCAGGATTCATCAAATTTGCACACTCTCTGATGTTCTTCTCCCCCCAAGATATAGAGTGGTAGGAATGCCAAAAAATGTGTGCGAAAACGAAAAAAGCAACTTCACTCATACCTGATCATAAAACTCACATTTGCTCAGTACGCATCAGCTTCCACCAAAGTGTATAAATTATAACTCGATTTAATGGTTTCTGGCAGCACTGGCTTAAATTTTTCGGTGACGATGCTGGCAACCTTGGCAAGCAATGACATGTTTACTGTCTGAGAAATTAATTTATTTATTAACTCCGTTCTTTGAAAATCTACATGATTTAATACGGAATCACACATGTCAATCATTGACGGTTCCATGCCGAGAACCAGTAACGTCTTTTGAGCGTTTGTTCTGCATTTGGCAAAAGAAGCCTTACTATCATCATTAGATGGTAGAATCAGACAAGACTGATTCTGTCGTTTGGTGTTGATGTAGGGGAAATTGATCTGATCGTGGTGTTTATACATGATATATCTTTTCATAAATATACTCTCCGTAGCTCCTCCGTAAGCTCTTTGATGGAGAAATTTACAACCGTTTGATTCGTTGAAGACATCAATCTTAATTCACGAAACAGTTCTTCGCAGGGTTGACTTGAGAGATATCCGATAATACATTGCTCAGGCACATTGATGTCGCGGCAAATATAAATGAATAGAATTAGCATGTGAATCTAGTTCAAGGCAATGGTATGCGTTTGTTCTAAAACATTCCGTTAGATTTTTGTATTTTTTCTTACAATAATTTCTCCATCCGCGCACTGTTAATACTGTTGTCCTAAAAAAATGAATTTATTTAAAAAAACACCAATGGGAGTGAAAAGTTTATAGTTAACTTACCAAATGTCCTCAACACGTTCGAGGAAAGGGATGTATGTTTCCACGTATGACCGATACAAACCGTGCATACGATTTAAAAACAACGCAGTGCCCTTGCTGTCGGGAACGTTTGTTTTCAAAAAACTTTATTAATTCAGGATTAATTAGCTTTCACGTCGGGCCAAATTTCATTTTGTCTTTTAAATCAATATCCGAAATACGTAAACCATGCTTGTCTTTACTGTGTGTATTGATGAGTTGTTTCAAATGCTCTTTATTTATAATAATGACAACATGGAATGATTTGATCATGAGTGTTTTTTACAATTTAATTTTTTTTATTTTTTGGGTGCTAACTTAATACCATAGACTAACTCTAAGACCAGTAGGTCCCGAACAAATACGATTTTTTTCTTGACTCATTCAGTACTAGCACATCAATCCCAAGCTCGAACCCAAGCTTAATGATTCGTCCTTAATAATGAACTCACACTAACGCACTCTCAAATATTCTGTCAGAATAACACAGCAAATAAAAAAAAATGGGGCAAATATGTACAGCAAGGTGCTGGCTTTAAGGGGTTCTACAACAGTGAACAAATTTCAAATCGCTAGTTGCATATTGATTGTTGCTAGTACTGGCTGAGCCAAGAAAAAATTTGTATTGTTTCGGGACCTATAGGACCTATAGTATACTGGCCTTAGAGTTAGTCTATGGTTTAATCGCGCGCCGGTTCGGCTGCGCTTATATTTCAAGTTTTTACTTAACGAGTATAGTTGCCGTGTTTACGAAGTTATGCGTCAACCAGACGAATATCGATGTAGTTTGAATTTTAAGCTACTAACCCGCATAATGGAAAACAATTTGCTGTATAGTCAAAACCAAATTTCAAATGTAAGATATACTATCACATTTTATGTTATTGTTATCGAATAGCTCAATCTCATTTTCACCATACAACCTCAACATTAACACATATTGTTAATGTATGCCATATTGTCATTGAAAGGTTTTTTATTGTCTGCAATCGGTCTGAATTATATACCAACTGTTCGGCATATAGTAAAGCAAAAATTTTGTTCGTGAAAATAGCCATTTTTTTATGGTAACCTAACTTAACCGCCTATTCAGCATATTGTTATTTGGTCTTTTACCATCTAGCATATTGTTAAAACTATATAGGAGATTGTTAGTTTATAGTTGTCAACTATAAGGGTAAATGTCGTAACAATAACGGAAACGGTCGCCAACAATAAGGGAAATGGTGCAGGAATGGTTTATGATTATGCGGGATGTTTTTATTATTTATTCTCAGTGTTAGTTATTAATGGGTAATTATTTTTATTTTTGAGTAGTTTTACTTTTGCCCTCAATTGGCGAAATTTTACACATTAAAGGGTACTTTCCGGTTAGAGTTTATGGCTTTAGGCCCGTCAGCTATTAGTGGTTGTGTGCGTTTGTGTCCGAAGTCAACTTATTAGGTACAATAAATGGTAAACATAAATGGTTTATGAGATCATGTAATTTAGTTTTTAACTGAATCAGGATGGACGTGTTGGATACATACTACAATAAAGAAGAATATGTCGAGACGGCTTCTGGGAATAAAGTTAGTAGGCAAACCATTCTTTGTGGTTCGCAAAACATTGTTCTCCATGGGAAAGTGATTGTCCAGAGTGGAGCGATTATTCGGGGAGATTTGGCTGCCGTGCGAACTGGTCGGTACTGCGTAATCTCGAAAGGATCAGTAGTGCGACCGCCGTACAAACAATTTAGTAAAGGTGTGGCATTTTTCCCGTTACAAATTGGGGACCATGTATTTATTGGCGAGGGAGCGATTGTGTCTGCTGCTTCCATCGGATCTTACGTTTATATTGGCAAGAATGCTGTTGTAGTGAGTTCAAATGTGAATTAAATGATAGAAAATGGATTACACATTATATTTATTCCCAGGGGAGGCGGTGCGTTCTTAAGGACAATTGTGTCATTGAAGATGGAGCTATCCTGCCTCCAGAGACAACGGTTGCCAGCTATATGAGATATACTATCGAAGGGAAGATAGAGGGTGGTCAAGGTAATCCGGATTTTGTTCCACATGCAATGCAGGACCTCATGGTGGAATACACGAAATCTTACTACGAACATTTTATCCCAGCTAGTGGAGCCTGACGGATGCATTAGTTATTCGGCATCAAGAGTTTACCCTACCTTTATATCCATTATTTATCAATGAATCATAACATTAATACATATTATTTATCAATAAAATTATAACTTATCACTGCAAATCGATCTTACCGTCCTTGAGGCATCCTGAAATACCATCTAACATAACATTTGTCAATTAGAAGAAATAGCTCTATTGAGATTTTACTGAACTTTATTGACGAAAGTATATGGTATTCATAGAGTACATTAAGGTAAAATCAACAGAACCAGACAATCGTTGATATAGCGGGAACAGTTCCGAAAATGCCCTGGGAAATAATTTCTGCTCACGAAACCAATCTTACTTCTTTCCTGACTTTTTGATTCCACCGGTTCCCAAAGGACCACCTTTGGCGGCTTTCTCCTTAGCAGCTTCAAGGGCCTTTTGCTGTTCCTTCTGCTTCTGTTTGAAGGCCACATCTTCGTCGTCCACCTCTTTGCTATCCTTCTTCGGTTGCTTAAGGGGCTTTTTCTTACCTCCTTCACGACCAGACATTTTCCAGTTCTGTAAAAAAATATTGCTACAGAATTTGATTTGATAAAACCTGATAAATCCTAACCTTAGTTAAATTTAGTCTGCTTTAATAGGAATTATAAAAGTAAGCACATCAAAAATGCTTCCCTGAGACTTGTGAGACACGAGAGTTAGGTGCTAATCGAATGAATGACCGCGAATGTCAAGCATATGTTTTTTGACAAAGCTGTCATTCATGTTGAGGCGGGATAATACAAATAATAGGCGGGGAAAAATACCGCACACAGAAAAAAATCTTGTATTCCTGGTGCAGTTAAAAACCGGAATATAGCAGTCGCGCCAATCGATTTTACTCCAGTTCCATAAGTCCAAACAATGGCGCATCTAGTTCGCTGTATAGCGCATCAGATGCGCCATACAGCGCACTAGATGCGCCATTGTTTGGACTTATGGAACTGGAGTAAAATCGATTGGCGCGACTGCGTTATTCCGGTTTTCAACTGCACCCGGAATAGTAAAAACTGTCACTTTACCCGATTCAAAAAATCATCTTCAAAACTACACGGAGAAAAAACAGTGCCGTTTGAAACAACAAACTTGTTTGTTGACTTCCAAACTAAAGAAGTAGTTGTTTCAAAACCCCGTTTTATTGTTTTAAACCAAAGATTTTGTTTTGAAACAAACAGGCAGATTAGTTGTTTTAACCATAAATAAGTTACCACAAGATAGCACCAATTATGGTTGTTCTAAACCAATATTTTTGTAGTTTCCACCTTGAAAGGTGTTTATTATTACCATAGCACAGGTTGCGTTGACTCGAGGAAACGAATTAAAACTTTAGATTGATTCAACCAAAGTGGCGATTAAATCAAACTGAAATATTATTTGGAGACAAAATAACTGAAAGTTTAGTTTGAAACAAACTATTTTATTTTGGGTTACTTCTTTTTGCGTCCGGTACCGCTACATGCTATATTCACGTAAGTTTTCATCGTAGGGGAAGATTTAATATTTTACTTATAATAACCTGAAAGTGGTAGCAAGGCTCGCATTAACATTTGGAGATTTATTTTAGACTTTGTGGTCTATATATGTAAGTGTACCCTTTCTAATGTTTGTTAGTATTTCATTCAAATAAACATTATTGAAATTATCACAAAAGAAATGTAGGTGATTGTAAATGGAAATGTTTGTTGTTTCAATCGATTTCGTTCGTTTGTTTCAAACAGCAATTCAGTTCAAATCATATTCAAATTTGTTTGAAACAAAACAGAACCAACTAACAAATCTGTTTGTTCTCGTAGCTGTCATAATGAAAAAACAACATAATAGTAAATTCAGACGGATGTCAGTTAAACTTAACTGCTTTATTCCAGAAACAATTATTCAAAATTTTAGTTTGTTTTAACCACCGTGAGTATTCATATCAAACTAAAATGATGTTCGTGCCTAATTCAACGTGAAACTCCGGTTGAATGAAACTAGAGTATGTTTGTCTTTACCAATCTTTTGTCTCAGTGTACCATGAAATTTCAGTCATACTTACTTCGTTTATGGTACAACCTTCAGCAGTTGTGGTATATTTGACAGACCTCACATTTATATCAACCGCACCATGGTTGATCTAATCGCAGACATGGTGAAATCAAACGCATTTATTGTCCGGTGAAAATTGTTGGTGTCTGCGCTTAATTTAACCACAGAGAACAGACATCCAGCCGAGGGGCAAATCATTACATACATAGCTGAATCGAAAATGTGTAGAAATTTGGGAAAAATGCGTTGAAAAGTACATCAGCGCATTCAATGCGCTAAAAAAAAGCACGAATAAATAAAATGCGCTCAAAAATGTGCAATTTATGCGTACTAAAATGCGTCAATGTGTTGAAAAATGTTTGAAAAATGCCTCAATGCACTTCTCAATATATTATACGGGCATTTTCTTTTGAGTGTATTGAAATGAATAAAAAAAGGGCACAAAATGATTGGCCGCAATCCCGTACGCAACAACTGTGAAAAGCCTACACTCAAAAGAAAATGCCCATAAGATTCATGTGCAAACATGAAAAGTATGCGAAATTTATGAATTATCGTCAATGAATGTTTGCATTAAATGCATGAGGATTTGTAATACAATCCATAAATTAGACACATACTTTCTATGAATTCCATTAATAGATTGCATTGGTCATGCGTATCATGTAAGGGAAGTTAATTAATTGTTTCAATTAGGTTTATGGAATTTATTAAAAAAAAATGAATTAAATTGCTTTGTGAAATAAGATTTATTTAAGCGAATTTAATAAAAAAAAGTTTTTATAGTTCATTATACACTTATATCATGCTTGAAGACAGTCGTAATAGATTCTGCATATTCTCGTAACATGGCTTCCGTACCTTTTATTCCGGATACTCCGAAATAATATCCACCAATTCACGTTAACTTGCACTTGATAGGGTCCAGTGACTGCTAGAGAGAGTATCTGTTGTCCAGCAACTGTTTCATTAGCAAATTAACCAGCACATTTGAAGTGAGACTTCTTTCATTTTCCTTCGACGTTCTTGATAGCGGAATGATTGCGTCATGCGCTGGCGTTTGATCTACTGGAGTAGTCTATAAATTTGGAAACGAGATTAATGAACCGGTCGATGAAGCTTCATATTTACTTAACTTACGTTCAAAAGCTGCCATGATATCAACAATAAACTTTAACTTCTTCAGCACGAACTCGCGGATCTTTTTTCCATCTTTCTCCATCTTTGATTTGTTTGTTTTTGTAAAGCAAAGGGTTTAGTGCGTTGCAAGTACGTGTATTTGAGTTGACACATACTTTTCATATGATGCCAAATGGCGTTCATGAGTAATATGAATTCGAAGTATAAGCACGGTTATGGTATGCATATGCTGCACATGAATTTAATGAAAACGAATATTTTAGTAAGGTATGTGAAGCCACACATGAATTTAAGGGACCATATTTTTTGAGTGTATGGAACTTTGTTAACCCAACATTTTCTTGCAAAGCAAAGACTCGTAAGCCATGGGGTAGGAGAAATATTGTTTTGACAATTGCTTTGCGCTTCGGTGAGATTCGGTTTACTGGTGACAGCCCCGTTTCAATTGTTGTACCAATTTTTGTCTTGATTTCATACGCTAAAAAATGTTCATCGTAATCTCATGTAACCCATAATGTACCAATAAACTGTATATGAGAAAAAAATGGTCGATTATTAATTATTACATATACCTGATAAAACCTGTAGCAGTTCGTCATTGCAGCACAACTGACGAAAAACTTTTGAGCGCCATTTTGACTTTTTTAATGCAAAAGCCAATAAATAGTATGTGGCAAATCTAATACCTTTCAGTCATAAGGTGAGACACATACTTTTCATTGGGTGTGAAAATGGAAAATATGTATCAAAATAATACGTTGCAAGTGAAACACAAATAAAAATTATGTTGTTCGATATGAAATGCATGTGGCGGTATCACATAAAAGGTATAACATTAAATTAATATTTTCATTATTTGATTTTTTATCAGTGTAGGAATGTGGCTAAATGAAATTTTACTAACGTACATTCTTAGAAAATAACACCGAACTCGGTTAAATTTTCTACCGAACCACCTCGGTTACCAACAAGAAACCGAATAAATCGTTTATATATGTCGTTTTCGAGTGTATTTTTTGAGTCAAACCCGAATTTCGGTTACTCTATGATATATTTTGCAGATAAAAATGAAAGATGAACCGAACAGTACGTCAAAGCAGGGATATTCAACAGTTCGGTACACGAAAACCGAGAAAACTCGGTAAACTGAACCGAGCATTCACTGATTATTCTTAAACATCAAGCACTTCTCTTCGAGTCAATTCCGCGACGGTTTTGCTTAGCTTAGCTAAGCTTGACTGACTGCACGTATCAATGGTTACTACTCCGTGATTGATCAGAATCAGTGAAATTGCACAATCAATCAATTGAATGGGGCTGGGAGTAACCGACCATTCTCGCTGTCCACGTTTCAGTGACTCAATTTCTTTAATAATCAATAGCGCCGGCCACGTTATTGCAATCATGTGGGAATAGGGAATCAAAGTTAGTGTTACCTTTGCCGTTTTTAGGGACCGTGTTTACCTCTGCATCCCCACAAAGGTCACAGTGATGAGGTTTTTCTATGTAAGTAGGGTAGGGCTCAGGGGGTAAGTCACTCGACCACCATGTGGTAACACCCTCAAAAACACAATCCGCCACATTTTAAATACATTTGCCACCTACTGAAAGATAAAGTCATTTCTGGCACCACTTACACGAATCGATTGTTTGTTTTCTCCATGTTTTGTTACTCTCTCGCTTGCACTGATGTGTTTCAGATGATGCGCGAGTGTACGTGGATTGAACGTCAAAAAATCCACGATTGCCAAATAGCATAAATTTCTAATTATGGTATTGCCAGATATGTCGAAACACAGAAACACCGTCCGACACACCGAAACACAAACACAACGTTGAAGAGTGACTAACCCCCTGGCTCGATGGATCAGGATTCACCTTGATGAGTGATGTGATCATATAATAAATTCATATAATTCAGGGGATAACAATTACCTGTTTCGTTCCGCGTTTTTGAGAGCACTTATCACCTCTCAATTGTCTACTTTTGGCATCGCTCTAGGACTGGGGAAAATCTCTCCGGACACTCCGGATACTCGGTTTCACCGATGTTCGGCAAACTTCTCGTTGTAAACCAGTTACGTCCCACACCAGTTCCATTGCCGACATGGCATTGCTGTATATATAAACCACGTTCGACTGACCTAATTGCCGTTCCATCCGATATGCTTATTTCCTATTGATAGGACATTTTTAGCTTGTCCTACTTTTTCACTTGTGCCAATCTGATAGGGTTAGGTTTGCGGCGGTTAAATTTGTTACGACGTTCGCTGGCTTCCGCTGCTTCGTCGCCTTTAAAACGTGTTGTGATTTTGGACTTTTGAGCATCCCAGCTAGTTACCACGATTAAACTCTGATTCCCACACAATCATACTTGTCCCTCTCCTCAGTGGGAGACAAGAGCGAATATACCACTTCCTCTTCTCTTTTTGTCCATGCAGGAGGCGCTGCATCGCAGCAGCATACTCACCACACTCTTCCTTTATCTGTAGTTTTTGAAAAGAGCTGCGCGGTGAAATTAAATCACTTGCCTCTGAAAGCCACTGGCGAGTAAACTCAAGCGCTCTGAAACGCACTGCAGTGAATACAGAGAACCGCACCCCAGAGAACTCTGGAGTGCGTTAACTGGTCAGATACACTGATGTTGATTCTCTAAATAAGTAGATTAGCAAGCGCGTTTGTGAATTGTTTGTCGTTCAGGTTCCGGTTTCCATTTTTATTCATTTCGGTTTTGATATGTTCGTTATAACGTATAAATTTGACCTTGGGAATAAAGGATTGCAGATTCTTGTAATGGAGCATGTACGAAACCATAGGCAATAATATTACCTTTGAAAATACATTATCTTGCATAGGGTAAGGCTGCAATTGTTGCGGTACCTTTGAAGCATTAGATTTCTATAGTTGTGAATGGAGACTCCATAAGCAACTATAGGAACCTAACATTCACCCTATACAGGATAAATAGATTAATGTTTAAGGAATGGGAGTGTGGGTGTCTTATGCGTGGTTAAACGCGCCACAACCCTAACCATAATGTATTTCCTGGCGACGACGGATAAAACGCTCTGCGCGTTGCTAAGCAAGTGCACAATAGGACGGCTCCATATAAAGCAGTGGCCTTAACTACATACAATATTTGAATTTAAAATTAATACATTGATTAAAAATTCACATATTCTAGGGGAGAGGGGAGTAGTTTTGGACACTTTTTCTTACAATTTTTCATATATTTTGTGAACGTCGCCAGAGATCCTGAATTCATTCTAGTTGTCATTTGGACATCGAAGCATCATAAGAGTGTGTTAAAGGTGTGCGTTTATGCAATTTTGAGTTGTTTATTTGCATTTCGGAAAAATACATATTTGTCCGGATGTGCCCCGTACGTGGGGTAGTTTTGGACAGTCATGGGGCACATTCGTAAAACGAAAATAACTTACACAGATTCATGAAATTTTTAGTTTTCTACCTATTTCTAACCTACAGACCAAGGCTGAGGTCCAATGACAAAACTTATAACTCTAGACTAACATTTGAAAAGAGGGGAAAGCGAAAATGTGAAGAAATCATATTATGTTGGAGCTACAGGCAAGCTACTCTAAACTCGAAAAGTAACATTGTTTCTTTTTATAAAATTGATAAAAAATGGAATTCCTCAGTTCATCTATATGATGCATTGGGTAATTACATCTGGCCAACACAGTGAATTTTAATATTTTCTTAAGCTTAAGCAAGGAGGAAATCACTATGTTTTGTGCCAATATATTCATCAGTTGTGTGATTACCAGTCATCAACTGTACCGACTGTATCGACTTTGTACAAATATAAGCATCTGAATGTGCCCGAGTGCGACCCAGGTGGGCTGTAATGTAAAATCTTTGCTTTTTGGCGCTATACGGTATACCGACTGCTTTACGAGTTAACGAATGTACTCAGATAGAACCAATGGTGTCAGAAATGTTTTTGCATGGTGTGCCCGGAGTGAATCGCCCCTAGAGCTTTAATTAATAATTTGATATTTTTTAGTCAAGCCCGTTTTATTTGACATGTATCCACTGTTCATTTAGCGTGTAAACAACAAACAAAAATAAGTCGCTAACTCTCACAAATTTAATGACAGGAAAGCCAGAGTATTCAGAGACTCAGTCAGTAAGGGTATTTCTACGGCGAACACTAGTGTTAGGCTTCGAACGCAAGGGACCCGAAGCGGAACGATAACCATGCAAAAATACCCGATTCAAATGAATTTGCTTGCCGGTTAGAAAATTATTAATCTTCATATATAAACTGGTTAGCCATTTTGGCGTCATTTGAAACGTCGTAATCAGAGGTTTGGAAAAAATTGCATAAAAGAAGAACTATTTACTCCTCAAATAGTTTGTTTTTGAAACTTTTTGGGTGAGAAATGTTGAATCTACTCTCTTTTAATATTGCAGTGCCACGGATGGCAAGAATTATAAATACCCATTTGAATCTGATCGCGAAGCAAGACACATTTCTCTGATATGACCGCAGATTGTATAGCAAGACCAAAAAAATGATCTGCAAAATTTTGAAGTAATAGGGTATGTGTCCCTTGACTCAGCCTGTTATGCAACCATCGATTACATTTTTGATTATAACTCTTAAAGTTTTCAAGCTGAGATTCAACTAGCTCTACACTTGCTAAGATAAGACATTTGGTAGTATGTATCACGAAAACTCTTTTTAAAAAGTCAGAAACTTTCAAGGGATGTGGATTTAATGTCGGTCTACAGGCGCCTAATTGGGTCTATTCTTGGATGCAACTTCGAAAATTACACGGAAGTGAACAACTATCCGATGATTAATATTGTCTCAATTGCTTTGGATTACATCGGTCATCCTAAAAGCAACATGATTTTGTTGATTATTGCTAAATTAATGACACATTTTGAACAAATGAAGGAGCTAAGCTAACATTACATCCCGTTATCCTAATATAAGTAGGGATTCCCCGTTACGTAATATGTTAAGATGAAGGCCATCTTTAATTACAGTTCTTCTAGATTTGATTGACGCATTGGTTGGACGTAGTTCCGAAATCTAGTGGAACTTATTAGCTTGCAGTTGCTAGCCAATTGAAAAGTTTTAGTGAGTCCTCTTTATCAAGAAAACCGTTGTTATAAGTAAGCCTAATCCAACCGACTAAATTTGTATTCCAGTATCGTGAAATTGTCTAAGGAAATCCATGGTGGTTGAGCCCAGTGAGATTTTTCTGTAAATTGTATGGAATGAAGCCTAACCACAAAAAAAATTAGTTCTTAGCTGAATAGGCTTAAATGTTTGCTTACAAAAACCAATAACACAATAAAAACACACAATAACTCTGTTTGAGGTTCTGGTAACTATTCGTCACATGAAAGACCAAAGTGAAAAACGAGATTGTAATATGGTGCGTTCTTTTTTACTTGAATGACCTAATATCCTTTAAACGAAGGTGTTACGTCCAGGTAGATGTAGGAGATCGCGTACGCCGCCAAAGACTCGCCAGCTTGTAGCTATGTCTCGTCTGCGGGTAAGTGATATTCCCCAGCGCATCACGGGCCATCGGAAGTCGCCACTCTTCCGAGGTGTGCATACCGGTCACCAATTACCGGATCCATCCCGAATTCGGCCACTGACAGCATCATCAGCATCGAGATGTACTACATGGCTGCAGAACATCAAGAAGCACAAGGATAGATCTTTCCGTATTATTTATAAATAGTAAGCCACATAGAACAAAGATAACTGAGCGAGAATACGAATAAATGGGGCAATAAGAACGAAACCGAGTCTGGACATCTTTTTCTGGCGTCTTGTTGGGATGCAACTGTTAAAGCGAGCAAAAGCTATGTAATTTGACAGATCTATACTCGACAGAATTTCAAATTAAAACAAAGGGAACGCCAGTGCCATTCTTCATTTTTATCTTAATAAATCTATTATTATAACAGATTGAGCTTCAACATGTAAACATTTTCTTCCGCTGAATGAGATGTAGTTATTGATACTTTCTTCAGCGGTTTCTAGATATGATGATTCTGCAATAACGCCCATTTAAAATTTAAATCTAGAGTTTATCATTCTATTTCATGCAAGCTGAACCAAATGAATGAACATTTAATAGAACTGGCGCTTTTTTTTTATAATTTTTGTTATATTTTCGTTTGCTAATGTGTGTTATGTCTGTAAAATAAAACGTAGGTGTGTGTTTTAAATTTAATCCTCGGATCGTCAGTGTCTACCATGGCTTTTTTTTGTGTTGAAGCATGTCATAGACAAAACATTTATCTTCAAACTACACCGTGTCCTGTCAGTTTGAACGTAGTTTTCTCGTTCATAATCTGATATTAACTTCTTGTGCATAATGTAGCACTAAGAATAACTGAAACAGCCCCCATTCTTGAATAAGAAGGGGTTCTATCTTCTATCCGAACCTGCTGCCTATCGGAATAATACAAATTTGTGTTTCGGTTGCCTGGATAGTTCTCATGTTTGGTTGAAATTTTTGTTTCATTTGTATGAGAGCACCTCCCCCCAGTCAAAAAAGGGGTCTCGAACCACCATAGAAAAAAATCTTGCCTTCAAAACCCCCACATGCCAAATTTAGTTCAATTTGTATGAGAGCCTCCTTCCCCTTCTAGAGAAGAGAGGGGTCTCAAATCACCATAGAAAAAATTTCGCCTCCCAGAAAACCCCACATGCCCAATTTGGTTTCAATAATTTTGCAGAAATTTGTGTTTCATTTGTATGGGAGTCTCCCCTTTCAAAGAAGGGAGGGGTCTCTTACCTATCATAAGAACATTCTCCATTCCCAAAAAACCCCAAGACGAAACATGTGGTAAGAGCATTGAACAGTTTCGAATGTGCCCCATCAACACCCGAAACGAATAACTACTAAATAAATAAGCCTTATATTTCTCCATTATTATCTTATTATCACGTTTTTTCCTTGTATATCGGTTAACAACTTAGGTGGAGTAGTTATACATCTAAGTCATTCACAAAGGAATTGAAAAAATCCTCACAACTTTTACTCTTAAGTTTGGAAACATGCATAAAAAGGGCACTGAAGATTTTCTAAAGATTTGGCTCTGCAGAGCGGTCTCTCAAGAGGACACCAGCGAGAACTAGGTGGGTGCGCTCGAGAGCACAATTCGTTCATTTCACTCGAGCGCGTGCTCTCAAATTTTCACCACAAATGCTCTCAAGAGACTCCTCTCACACTTGGCTTGTTTTGCACTCATCGTAAGCGTGGTGATTTGCTCGCCAGTGTGGCAACTGGTTCATCCCCAGAGGAGGCAAGCAATATGCATGTGAGAGGCGCACTTGGGTGAAATGCCATGTATGCCGGACAATGGCACCAGAACTCATCTTCTCTGGGATTTGTCTCACACATAGCACTCAAATGTTTCTGCGACTTTCCGACGACTGATGCTCTTGTCGTTTTCGTTTCCAACCGAACGGATTCTGAAGCTGGCTCACTATCATCTTAATTTTCTTAGTTTACAAAGTTTGAGGAAATCAAGTGAAAAAAATGACAGCTAAAAAAACACGCCCGCACACAACAAGAGCTTACTTAGATCTTCTCAATTCCGCGACGGTTATGCTACCGAAAAATTCGGTTATTTTAGCTGACTCGATAAGGTCAGAAAAATCGGTCAGTGAAAATTCTCCGTATTGTGTATTTTTTTATCAGGTGAGAATTGAAAAATAACCAAGAGACTACAACAGGAGGATGCACGTTTAGTTGAAATCTTCTGTAAGTATTTAATAATAATTTTGTTATTGTATTTGCAGGCATCCTGCGCTATAGTCTGTTTGTACTGTCATGAACACGTTGCAGGTTAGGTTTCTGGGTTGCAAAGGAATTTCAAAAAACACCTGCTATTAGAGATCATTTGGAAAAAATGGATGGTAAATAAATGGAAAATGGATCAATAAACGATGTAACGATAAAACTGGTTTTATTACTATGAAATTCTAAGCTAAATTCGAAGTTAATTCAACCAATATCTCGGTATTATTATCTAAGTGTGTATTGAAAGTGTTCGGTGAACGTTTGTCGACAGCCAGGAAAGCTGGATTGGGGGGGAAATCGAAAGCCAGAGACCACAGCGACGACAAAAAGAGTTGCCCGCTGTTTCGAGCGGAACCCCAACCTCTCCGTCCGAGATGTCGCAAAGAAGCTGGGAGTGGCGCCTTCAACCGTGGATAGAGCTAAACAACGAGCTGGACTGTCTACTTATACGAAAGTGGTGACTCCAAATCGCGACGATAATCAAAACACGTCGGCCAAAGCACGATCGCAAAAGTTTTACACGACGATGCCGACGAAGTTGATTGCGTGGTACATGACGATAAAACTTACGTCAAGGCAGACTTGAAGCAGCTTCCTCGACAGGAATTTTATATGGCAACCGGACGGGGAAAAGTGGCCGATATTTTCAAGCAGATTAAACTGTCAAAGTTCGCGAAGAAATATCTGGTGTGGCAGGCCATCTGTACCTGTGGCTTGAAGAGCAAAGTTTACATTGCGACCAGAACCGTCAACCAGAAAATTTATCTGAGCGAGTGCCTACAAATACAGCTACTGCCTTTCATGAAGCGACACAATTGTTCCGTTCTATTTTGGTCGGATTTGGCATCTTGCCATTAAGGCAAAAAGGCCATGGAGTGGTATGCTGCTAACAACGTTCAAGTGGTGCCCAAGGACAAGAACCCTCCCATCGTCAAGCGGAACCTTAAGAAGACTCAAAAAGTTGTTGTGAGTGAGAAACAGTTCAAGGCAAACTGGCGTTCTGTGGCGAATAAAGTGGACAAAGAGACTGTACAAAATCTTATGGTAGGTGTTAAACTAAAGACCCGGCAATTTGCATTCGGTAAAAGTGAAGCGTAGCTGAATATTTCTCCTATATTTTGTAATAACTGACCTTGAAAAAGAAAAAGATTTTGACTTATTAATAAAAACTTTGATCGACTCACACACATTACTGTTTGACCAAATTTTGACCGGAACACCCTTTAGTTTACCGAAAAGAAAGTGTTGCATTTTTTTCAACTAGGTATAATCTTTATTGTTGTGTCCGTTGGCGGTGCGGGTTTTCATATAAAATAGCTAGGTTTATAGCTTGTTTGGTTGCAATTTTGAGTCAAATTGATTTCTAACCAAACCCAGCGTAATTATCAATAGCAGTTTATTGAGTTTGTAAGCAAACCGGTCAATCGTTTTTTTAACATGTAAAGAAAAATGATCACCCTACGGTACAGGATGAGGTCAATTTCTTTCTACATAGTCCTCAGTCCCGTAGTTTATAAGAAATTTTATTTGTTCTCTATTCGCCTACAATTACAATTTTCTTCTTTATCAATGACACATGTTCTTTAATACTTAAGTCCTCAAATAACACCTTCTTGTCACTGGTTCTGGTAAATTAAAATTCAACCTACATACTCGTAAAATTCCCTACACAATAATTTGATAAATAACTTAAAAGGACACGGTTCTCTCTCATAGTAGTCTTGCAATCAACGATGATATCTGTTATCTGTATTGGCCAGTCTTAATTCTAAGCAATTGATGAATAATCCCTAGAATACAACTACTGCTACTTTAAGGCTAGACGTTCAGTTAAAATTTGCTCCATAAAAAGCCAATTTTCATAATGTCCTTATTTAAAATTGTTTCGACCTATACTTAAGGTAAGTCGCATTTGAACAAGGCCTTGCAATTGTTTTGTCAATTCGGTGTTTTACGATTTAATATCACAAGAGATTCATCACGTAAAGTTTCACACGTGTGTTTCTTATTTTTTAAATGTGAGGATTGGCTTCCGGTTCTGAACCGATTTTTATGGTTGATGTGATTGGGTGCTCCCGACTACCAATTGGAAATTTCGCGGGTACGCTCAAGGGGTGGCTTTCTGCAATATGATAAAAAAAGAGTTAGTATAGTAGATGGCAGCGACACGGTATTTACGGTTGATTACGGCAGCATTCTCGAGAGTGCAACTTTATGCAAGGATTGAGACATGGCAGCTGCGGATGCAATACTGGAGTTGGAGTCTTGTGAAATAGTACGCTGGATTCCCTGCGGTGGCGTCTGTTGAGCGCGACGGAATGGGTAGCGCCAAGGTGATTTCGGAACGTCATGCTGGAAGCCACGGTTCTCGACGCCCACCTTATCATTCGTTTGTTCTCGTGTTTTCGACGATAGGCGACTGAAATCGATGGGTTTAGTTGAATTTATTGTTCGATTTTTTACTATAAGAACGAAGCATACCGTAGGATTCGCGATCCGAGTCCAGGAGGATCTTCTAGGCCTTTGCTGTTCCGTTTGCGATATCGGACATCGTGGGATTCTTCTAATATCACGTGTCTATCGTAGGGAGTGTCGTAATAGACCTGAAATAGGAAGGGAATTATAATTGTTTTGCTTGGGAGTTCAAACTTTGCGTGTTCTTTCAAACCTCTAGAATCGTCGAAAATCGATGTGGCCATACCAGGTCAATTATGGATATGATCAGTCCCACCGACAAGCAGAGAATGCCTAAAATTATGAAATGAATATGCTTTTTTTCTTTGTTTTAATGCAAGATATGAATTTTCGCAAATTAATTTTAAGACCCGTATTAATTTCCGAAATATATGCTTATTTCAGGATTCAGAATTGCTTCATTTTCTAAACAGATTATTACATTTTAGGCGGTCATTTAGAGAAAAAAAAGACTTAATGGAGCAGATTTCAGTATTTTGCAGGGAGCAGTAAAAAATTGAAACATTAAAAAGCCATTAAAGCCTGTCCACGTTAAATTTCGAACACTTTTCTCCAGCGCTGATTTGGAATTATATCACGGATCGCTGAAACGTCTTACTTATATGACAACTGAAACTCTCCACTTTATCTCATGGTAAAAGATGTTTACATTCTTGTTAAAATGGCGCCGAATCAAGTGGAAGTCCGCAAACGCATTTTGAACGAATGGCAGCAAAATACGAATTTATCGGTACGCGATCTAGCCAAGAAACTAAAAATACCGAAAAGTACCAAGTTTTGTCAGAACACTCCAATCAGAAGGTTGGAAGTGAAACCAATCGAAAAGTATGCTCCCGACAAATGGACAAGAAGGTGGTAGCCATCACTGAGAAAAATCCAACTCTTTATGTGCAAAATATGGCTCGCAAAGTTGGGAAGTCAAAATCATACGTACAAAAAGTGAAACAGAGGCAAGGACTGAAGGCGTACAAAGTGAAGAAGCTGCTCCGTGATAACAAGCAAAATTTCACTGCAAAAAGTCGTGCTAAAAAGCTTAGCACCATTTTTTTTGCAAAGAATACTTGGTTCACAATTTGAGTGTTTTTTGTTTTGTTTTGTTTGTGATTTTTAGTCTCCAAAATCGTGAAGTAATAATCAATCTAACGTCGAAATAATATGGAAAAAGGACTCCCTCCAGTTTGACTTTAAACAGCATTCCGACTTTGGTTTTTTATGCCGCAATGCAAAGGAACGCCGTTGCCGAACATTTCCGGACAGTTATTCAAATGTAGATCGCTCTAAAATATATTTCTTAACTGTATTTGAAAGATTTTGTATCATTGCATATTATATATGAAAACTGGAGATAGGTTATGTTTTTCAATTGTATTAAACACTTCTGAAAAGGGCATGATTTTATTAGCAAATCGTATATAAGTCGCTAACGGTAAAAGATATCGGCAAGATTTATAGGTCAAAATTTACATCTTCTTAAGTTCTTTGTTGGCAAATTGAAGTATACAACTTTTTTGAAGAATATAGCCTTTATTTCTGCAAATAAAAAAGTTAGAATTACGATTTCTCTGAAAACAAGGACCACCGTAGTTTACATTCACACCAAAAAAAGGTCCTTGTTATAAGAAACAACTTTGTAGAAGGGGGGCGACCCCGGCGTAGTGGTTAACATCCATACCTCTCACGTCAAAGTCACGAGTTCGAATCTCACCCCGGAGAAGTTACGAAAATGCCCAAAAGTGGTGTTTGAGTGACTACGATGGGAGATGAACCAGCCCGAGGCTGAAAATCTCGATAATCAAGAAACAACAAAACTTTGTAGAAGACAATGTTGCTACAAAACTTCAAACTTAGGTTAAAAACGTGTACAGCTCAGTTATTGGCACAAGTGGCTTAAACGGTTGTTGGTCAAAAACCACAGATCATAAAAAAAAGGAAAGTGATATGAAAATTCAATGCTCAACAAAGTGGCAGAACTTGAGCTTAAAGCTGCTTAGAACATCATTTCTATATGTACACTTCTTCTATTTCACGAGGTATGTGCCTCTTGAAAAATTAAACGAATTCAAATCAGTCCTATATTTAGTTGCATCATACCCCCCCCCCACACGCAACTGGTATACAAGTCTCAAACGAGGAGCTCGTGGCTGTTGCGGAAGGGCTTAAGGTGAAAAAGGTACCCGGATCGGATGGAATCCCTAACGCGGCTCTGAAAGTGGGGATTCAGGCATTCTCAGGATTGTTCAGGGATGTGCTACAGAAATATCTAGAGGAAGGCCATTTCCCGGACAGGCGGAAAATATAGAAATTAGTGTTGCTGCCGAAGCCAGGAAAGCCTCCGGGGGACTCAGCGTCGCAAAGGCCAATATGCTTGTTGGAAACGCTCGGGAAACTCCTGGAAAGGATCATCCTGAACAGGCTGACGGAATTTACCGAGAGCGAACACGGGCTAACGAGGATGTAATTCGGTTTCCGGAAAGTCTACGGTGGATGCCATTCGAACAGTGGTCGAGACAGCTGTAAAGGCATCCAAACAGAAGCGGAGAGACGATCGATATTCCACTGTTGTAACAATTGACGTAAAGAACGCCTTCAATTGCGCTAGCTGGGAGGCTATTACCGAGTCGCTGCACATAATGGGGGACCCTGATTGCCTATGCAGAACCGGGTGCTGATCTACGAGACCTCCGTGGGGCGGAAATCGTTGGATATTACGGCGGGATTCCGCAATGTTTCATCCTTGGCCCAACGCATTGGAACGAGATATGCAACGGGGTGCTGACGATTAGGCTGCCCAAAGGCGTAGTGATCGTTGGCTTTGCGGATGACATTGTATTATCAGTGAATGCCGAAACACCGGCAGAAGCGGAAATGTTGACGACCAAAGCAGTCGGCATAACTGAAAACTGGGTGCAGGGGTCGGAGCTGTAGATAGCCTATCACAAAGCGGAGGTGCTGATGGTCAGCTAATACAAAGCGGTTCAGCTAGTAGAAATATTTATCGGAGGGCTTGCCATAGCTTTGAAGCAAGAGCTTAAGTATCTGGGCGTGATGATTGAAGACCGGCTGAATTTCAACAGTCACGTAGATTATGCCTGTGAGAAGGTTGAAAAGGCCATCAATGCGGTAGCAAGAATCATACCTAATACCTGCGGACCTAGCAGTAGCAAGCGGCGTCTATTAGCTAGTGTATATTATCATTACTGAGATACGGATGTCCAGCCTGGGCGTGACGTTGGAAACCAAGCGAAACCGGCCATGCGAGTCGTGAGAGCGGTCAGAACTATTTCATCGGAGGCAGCATGACATCACTCTCGAGGAGGACAGTGAATGTTATCAGCGGGAAATGTCAGAGGAGTTCGGCAGCTGGTGAGAGCGGAGTCGATGGCCAAATGGCAACGAGATTGGGACACGGGGGAGAACGGTCGATGGACGCACCTGCTCATACCGGGTTTGTCGATCTGGATGAAGAGGAAGCACGGAGAGGTAAACTTCTATCTTACGCAGTTTATGTCTGGCCATGGTTACTTCAGGCAACGGAGACACCGGAGCACGTGGTATTTGACTGCCCACGATTTGGACCATTGGAAAGCGAGATACTTGCCACCCCAGTTAACATCCTAACGAATGTGTCGTGATGAAAGTGCTTGGAATGCGATCAACGGAGCCATTACTCAAACCATGTCAGCTCTACAGCGAAAATGGCGGGAGAATCAAGAAACGAGTGTTTCAGTGGAGTAGCGGGTTGTCGTTCTTCGGTGATGTTCCAATGCCGGGGATCTCTCCGTCGTTGTATGGAAGATTCGTAGTCTGGGAGAACTGAAGTCAATTGCGTCAGTATGTGGGAGCTAAATGGCTCACCGTCGTTCGCTTTCGGGATCCACAGGGATCATCCGTTGGAGTAGGGTAAATCCAGCGTTAGGGGCTACTCTTTTTGTTAACGTTGAGGATGGGAGTTGAATGGTTGAACCATGTAAAGTGAGAGCAAAATAGCTGTGGCAAGGAGTAGGAGCTAAATGGCTCTATTGTAGCCAAATGGATGAGACCCTCAACGAAGTAATACCATAGGGCCGTTCTGTGGAGGGTTCCGGTTGTGCAACAAGGAACCGGGTTTTAGTGTGATCAGAAGTCAGCCTTTTCTCAAAGGTCAACCCCGACCACACTCTGACACAGTGCATGATGATCATGAGCAGGCTTCTGTGTTAGGTAAAAAAAAAACATACACACCCACACATATTTACATTTTCCGATGCTGTTTAGTTTCGTCAATTCTAGCCAAATGGTCAAAAAATCGAAAGTAACAATTGTAAACAATGATTTAAAACGTAAATTTCCTGGAAACGCCAGGTTGCTAACATCTATATCTACTACCGACGGGAAGGTAATAACTCTCTGTATCTCTTTCTGGTGCTATTTTGTTTGTGGGAGCAAGCAGATCCCAGAAAAATACGTTAGAAGTCATTGATTACAAATGTTTCATTCGACCTTTTGACTATTTTGTCTAGAATTGGTGTGCATGAATACGAAATTTAGCCTTGGACCGAAACTCGGGGTTTGCAAGTAATACTTCTTTTTAGTCCTGTGTTTAAATTGAGGGAATACGGGACAGGAGTCACTACAGTAGCAATAAACTCGACATTTTGATGTATACATTAGTTTCTACATAAGATATGAATTCGAAAATTATATCATTGCATGTGCACACTGCAGCCCGCATTTTGATATAGTTTTTAACAATGTCCATCATTGCCCGCAATGTCCAATGATCTCTGAAATCAATCTCGAGATGGTATAGACATGAAGAGATAAAGGATAGAAAAAATAACGTAGCACTTAAATATATTTTGAATTTGAAAACTTCAAATTTTTGCTTAAAATTGAATCGACACAATATTAATATTCTGTTATAAAGTACGTGACAGGATATTGGCGTTGTTGCGCTATAAAGGATGAAGGCCCAGCTACAATGAGGAGCGCAACGGCGCGTTGCGGCACCTTTGGACAGTTAATCCATATATTTTATGTTAAAAACTGCCGCACCGCGCCGTTGTGCTCCCCATTGTAGCCCAGCCTTGATTTTTCAATTCGTTTCTAGGATGCGTTCACATGCTACACTGAGAGTGATAATACAGTGCCCAGCTCTTCATTTTTTGAAACATTTTAAAGTTAACACACTGGAGTGTTTTTTAATATATTATTTTTATATATAAGTTTTTTTTTTATTGATGAAATACTACAAAAAAAATCAATTTGTAAGTAACAAAAAATAGTACCCATTTCAAAAATCAATACGTTCTAACTAGTAATTCAGTAATAAGATTTCTGCAGATTTATACATCAACATCCTGCGGAAAAATCTGGTGGTTTTGCTGATCCAGATGGGCCTGAAGGGAAGTTCGTATTCCAGCAGAAGCCGAAGTGAAGTAGGCACGTTTTAGTCACTTTTTTGTTTCAATACAAATTGTTTTTTAACCTTAAATAAAACTTTTTTTTTTAATATTCACTCAACTTTAAATGAATTTCAAAAATAAGATATCAAAAAAGAGAACAGTGTGTTTGCTTAAATTTAAACCAAATATATGAGAGCAGCTCTAAAATGATGAGGTGGGCACTTTGTTCCGCCTATCAGTGTAGGTAGCTGCCATTTATTTGATGATTCAGATATTCCGCAAAGTCCAATCTTTCGGTGATGCCTTGCAGCTGCTTCCGACTGAAAAATCAAGCATGCTATAATAATCGATAAAACCAAAGAACATGTTATCAACAATCTGATTCATTAGCCTCCGGGTAGTTAGTCGGGAAGGCAGGATCAATCAGATCACCACAAAATAAGTCAACTTCTTAATCAAACGATCGATATTCAACCTGCAACGAGTACAAGCCAAAAGCACCAGCCCAGTCGGAAACTGATGCGACCTCCTTCGATGAAGATCGTCAGTGGTCGTTTTGGTAGCATCTGACTGTATCCAATGCTGGCCCCAATCAACAGGGCTCCGGTGAAAGTCATAGTATATGCTCCATAGCGAGGTACTGCCACCAGCAGCAGATTCATCAACAACCATGATGCGAACGATGCCCTAAAAGAGAAGAAAATATTCCGGTTGAGTAGATTTATCTTTGGAATCATATTGCACAATCAAATGCCATCAGGAACTTGCCATAGTAGAATACTAGCATAGTAGCCTGCGGCTCGGTATTGTCCTCCCCAAGCAAACCCTTCCTGCCCCAGGCTGAAATATTCGGCCACAGTCAGAATCGGATAGGGCAGGCCACGCTGCAATGCGTTTTTGTACGAGTTGCCCATATCATTAGCTTGATTCCAGCTAAATCGTTCATTGAAGTCAATGTCTGGAGTGGACCAATTGCCGACCGGAAGTGCCGCTAATGTGATGTTGATGTGCATCAGTCCAATGTGGGCGCCCAGCCGGGCCGGAAGTTTCTCCCGCGAAAACGCCTTGTACGGCGCGACGATGGTCGATTGGGCTACATGCCAGCCAGAACCGAGGCGGCTTACTACATGGAAATAAAAAAAAAATAGAAGGAAATCATGAGTCAACAATACAAAAAAAAAAAGTTCAATGGGTCTTAAGTATGCTAAGGTTTTATAACGCGTGGTTTTTGTTACGTACAATATAGAAGAATTTCTCCCCCTTTAAATATTTTGAGGGCAACCCGAGCAGGAACGAATATCTCGGTAACTAAATTAAGTATTGATGAGCACTGCATTAGAGATAAAATACCTATGCATAATGTTTTAAAAATGTTCCCAAAACATCATTCCAATACCAAGTTGAGGTAACACAGGAATCTCAAATAACAAGTTTTGTTATTCAGAAGATATTTTACTACCTATTCCTAGATATTTCACTTAGGTGTTTTACCTCTTATGCAAAGCTCATGAATGCCAACTTCAGTTGTAAAGATCAAAATTAAGCATACATATATTACTTTTTTCTGCTCGGGAAGAACAATTCACCTTACACGATAAAAAGCAGAAAAGCGAATGGTTGTAGAGAATTAACGATACTCACCTAAAATGACTAGTCCTACGAATAAGCTGAGCGTTACTGTGGTAAAGGTAGTGAATTTCTGAAATGATTTGAAATCGAAAAACATAGTATGTATAATTTTGTTATATTCAAATATTATCAATTTTTGTCTAAGAAATATATTTCTCTAAGTAATATATATGTTCCCTCATGATGTATTAAACAACGAATCCAGGCAGCAAAGAATCTCAGTACTTTGGGTAGAAGGTAATAATTATTATAATTTATGTATTGGTAAACATCTACAGATAGCCCACTGCGCTCCAGGCCTTCTTGTATAAGCTGGATTTGCAGCGAACACCATCTTTGTAGGGTTCCCTGCCCTTCGGTTTACACAAACAATTTCACTGTGGTATAGATGAGAGTCTATGATGAAAAAGACTATGATTGACGTTTACACTTCATGTTTAGTATTCAAGATGGCGACGAAAGAAAAACAAGTGAGCGAGCGTCAATATGGGACCTTGCAAAAACTTTGGATTTGCCTAAATCCACTGTTCACGATGTGCTCAAATCATTTTCGGAACGTTTGACGATGGAGAGGAAACCGAGAAGTGACAAAAACATTGGACACGCTGATCCTGTCATGGACCAAAAGGTGAAAAGGATATTAACGGAAAACCCAAACCTCTCCATTCGAACGGTGGCTCGTAAAATAGGGATGTTGCCTGGTTTTGTCCAAAAAACGATTGGGACTTCAGTCGTATAAAGTAAAACCAGTTCCAAATCGCAACGACAAACAGAACTTGGCAGCATGTGTGTCAAAAAGAGTAAATCTTTCGTCATTACAGGCACAATCAACAAGGAGATCTATCAGAAAGAGTGTCTGCAGAAGCGATTGCTATCCTTCATCAAAAGTCACAAAGAAAAACCTTTGTTCTGGCCCGATTTGGCATCAAGCCACTATGCTAAAACTGTGATGGAGTGGTACAAAGCAAATCAAGTGAACATTGTACCAAAAATCTCAAACCCACCAAATTGCCCAGAGCTACGACCAATCGAGAGATACTGGGCTCTGATGAAGCGGAAGCTTTCGGGAAAGAAGCAAAATCAAAGACATCAAACACTTCTAGCAAATTTGGACAAAGATGGCTTCTACGATTTCTGAAGAGTTTGTACAAACCCTAATGGACGGAGATAAGTGCAAAGTTCGAAAATTTTATGCAAATACCGAATAACTATGTGTTGTTAAAACACATCCCATGAATCTGAAATAAACGTTAAACCTGAAATTTATGTTTTATTCATGTATTGAGGTGGCCGGATTATTGCGGATACAGACCTTATAACCAAACAGTGAGAATATAACCATGAAAATCGCACATGCGGGCCCACCCAAACGTTTTGGCCCTTCATACAGGAGCTTGATGATCACAAACAACAATAGAATCCTGATCAAATCGTTTTTCTGATTATTCAACTCAGTTCGCGTTGGACATACGAAGCGATCGGTAATTTTATCGCAAGGGTTAAGTGATTGGTTACTCTAGTGCTACGATTTCATCCAGGAGCGCTAGCGTAACGCCTCCCGGTGAAACCTTATCATACTGCCGGTGTCTGTGGACAACATTCTCGTAGACTGGTGAAAAATCGCGAAATTTATAGCGAGTTGCATGCCCCCAATACCAGGTGAACATACGAGTTGAGTAGGTAAATCAAAAAAAAAATACGTACTGGGCGACCCAGCGCCTCCTCCAACAGTGCGATTTCTGCTCGGCAACATCGATTGTCGCTAGTCGATAAATTCGGTTTTCAACTGAAACGATAATATAAGTAAGCTAAAGTGACAGTTCTAACAGTTCATTTACGGCAGCCATGACGAAAGACTATATTCGATGGCTTGTAATTACCACCAGCTCCACCCCGGAGCGAAGAAGTCCGTCATGGTGCCGCACTTTGTGGCGGTCATATACAGCTGGGCGGTTGCATAAAAGATCCTTCCGTGCCTTGGGAAGGTAGGTCAGTGTGGCCGGTCAGACGACCAAAAAGTATTTGTTCAACATTGAGATCGTCATGAGGAAGCGGAAGTTGAGGCCGGCCATTTTGGAAGCGCAAGCGGTGCTTGACTGTGCTCGTCAAGAATTTCTTTCCTGTGGAGCACAACGGGGTTGTGAGCATGGACGACGAAACGTACCTGACGCTTAACGGCAATGACTATCAGGGGACTGGCTATTTCACGTTCCCCAGAAAGGAGGTGAACAGCGACGTGAAGTACATCTCTCACTCGAAGTTCCCGAACAAGCTTCTTTTCTTCGGGACTTGCGGTCAACGGGGAGGTGTACAGCACCAAGTGCTTACCGGAAGTTTCAGCATTCATAAGGAAACACCACCCGAAGCCCTGCCCTTCGGTTTAGAAAGGGGTAAAGGCGCGTTCTGTCGAGTTGGTCGCGGCCGATTTCATGTGTGAATAGGCTGTCACATAAACGTTCAGATGCGATGGGGGATCATTGTCCTGATATTACCAAATGTAGCGCGTAGTAAAATGTTTCTTGTCTTCTGAGTAACCGAGTGGAAACTCATCGGGAATGATCACTCATATGCATCCGTCGAACCATTCTGAACGGCCGTTGTGAGAATATGAAAATCTCACATGCGCATAGCATGTTACCAGTTAGTAATGCTTCTCTCCTTTCTCCTGTTCTCTTTCCTATTCCATGGCCGAGAGCGGTGTCTTCCACATTGTGAGTCTCGATACGCGCTAGCAATGTCAGCTCTTCAAAAGCCGAAACACCGAGACGATAATAAGGAACCTACATCATAGAAAGGTTGAAGCAGTAAGTGAGGAGCGAGGAACCCTAATCAATTTTAATTTTAGCTAAACAACCTAACACAAGCTTCAAGGTAAGATGATTTCAATATCAAGGTAAGAACATCATATTAATTTCTCTTAATTTTTCATATACTTAACACCATATATTGGGATAAAGGGAGGGACCATCAGAGTACCCGATTGAAGCGACTTGGATAGGAAGAGTGGGACTGCCAACTTCCTGTTATTAACATTTCGTGAATAGAGGGCGGGATCTTCTCCCCACCTAATGGGACTTTTTAATTGGCAAGGGCTCGGTTTTGGTGTGGTTAATGCGAACTTGTTTCTGGAAGGAGATACTCTCTAGATCCCTGTAGGTTTGGCTTGCGCGTAAGTGTATCTGCTTACGGGCCCACAATACGATTATGGCCCTTCATACAGGAACACGATGAAACATTTACCACAGAACAACCTTGATCAAATCGTTTAATTAAAACAGTCCAGTGCAATAGGCAGTTACCTTGCTACATTAGATGGTAGTTCACATCACATCATCATTATAAGGAAACACCACCCGAAGCCCTTGCGTTAACTGGCCGGCTTGACATGCCACAAGGGCTCAGTAGGGATCTTTTGTAAAGACCCGAAGATAAGAGTTAGTTCCATTTTGGTTATATCAAATTAATTGGTTTTTTTTAAATCAGTTCGTTTATTTGTTAGGCTTAGGCGTGCGTAACACTTTGCCGAGTCGATATTCAATATTGTTATGAACATTGTTTTATTTTCCGATATTAGTAAAAGTGGGGTGCCAATTACTCGTGCTTTGCTCGAGGTTAATGGATCACAATATCGTTTGGAAGGGGCACTTATTTCAGGTATCAGTTATTGCTCATGGTTGTAACATCTACCAAATCCTCGGCCCCTGTAGTCTCTTTCAGGAGCTAAGCAGCAGATGCGTGACCACAGATTGCAGGGCAAGTACAAGTAGCACGGAAACAAAAGGATAATATAACTGGGACATAATGTCAGGTAATTTGTTAGAGTGGAAGGAAGGGGATGACGAAGTTACACTCTAAGATCAGACAAACAAAAGAATTCGTAAATCGCTTGCATGTACGCATTCCCAAAACACCTCTTACCTCGCGGAAGGGTTGTCTACCTCGGGACACTAGGGTATCCAATAGTCGTGCTCTACAGGCATTATTATCTGGGCAATGCCAAACTGCGTGAGCGATGTCATCATAACCGATTCCGCACCTACATAAATTGCTATCGACGAGGTGAATTCTATAGAAACGTGCGTCTTCGAGTAGTGGACATAAGTCTTGACATCACACGAATGAAAACGCGACTTACTTCTAGACCTTTAAACCACGATCTCGACGAAACATTTGAAATAACAGAATGTAACCACCGCCCAAGAGAATTACTTGTCCAATCGTTTTGCCAACTTTGAAGAGAGCTCTGACGTACTAATGGGAAAAAATCATCATGTGAAATTCTTCTTTCAAAAATCTCACCTTCTTGTGCTCTCACCTTTGCTAGAGAGTCCGCCTTCTAATTGCTTGGAATTGAGCATTGTGAGGGCACCCATACAAAGGTAATCTTAAATGATCTTTCGATCTGAGAAGATGAAATTATGGTCTATGGGCATGTCGGAAACTATCCCCAATGCGAAATTGATTGCTGCCAGCTCAGCAACATATACGGAACAAGGTTCCTGAAGTTTCCGGAAGGCAGATGAGTATGCATTGTAAACACCGAAACCAGTGGATCCATCAATGTGTGACCCATCAGTGAACATTCTTTTATTGCAATTGACATGTTGGACCTTTTCAAAAAATATATGGGGAATTAAAATAGGTCAAAGTTGATCTGGAATCCTTGAATAGCCTATTTCATGGGGAGATCATAATCAATGGAGGAACTGTTATAAGAGAAGCGTACACTAGGAGAATTATAGCATGGAAGACTAATATCGGATGACATCTAGTTAATATAGATTCGCAAAAATCTAGACTGGGTACTCAATTCGAGCATTTCTTCGATGTTTTCAAACATAAGGTCGTAACTGATCCCACACTTGATCAGTATTCTAGATGAGAGCTCCCGGAAGCGGTTCTGTAAGGGCTTTATCCCTGCCAAAACGTCCAGGCACATATTATGCGTTGAATGCATACAGCACATTAATTAGTTTGGCCACTATATTTGCCTGTTGAAGTGGCGGACTCAGTACGTGCTTCGACCTACCCCGCAGTGGGATGTTAGGCAAAAATGTCGTTGGTTCGAGTACCACTGTACACATGCCCTTTTCGCTCAATTTCTTAAAAACATCTGTTCTATTTCCAAGCCTGCCGCACACTGACGGAACTATCAAAACTTTCTCTTTATATCTTCCATTCTAGCCAAAAACATTAATGTTCACTCTTGGTGACTCATGGTGATGAGCGAACATCTCCTTCTACATCACTATATTTATTTATTCACTTTTTGTAGTACCTATGAGATTCACTACAAAAAAAAACTAGAAATTAGAAAAAACAATATTTTCCATTTAATTCCAACTGCCTTTACTTATCTTGACAGATACGCGTATTTCTCAATACGCGTATCTGTCAAGATAAGCTAAGGTAGTTGGAATTAAATGGAAAATACTATTTTTTCTTCTGATTTCTAGTTACAGGTATTCCACTAAACAGCTCAAACCCTCTAGGATTCACTGCAAATGATTATTGCGATTCAAGGAAACAAAGCAGTATATTGAAATCTTTTTTATACGATATATAATATCAGATCATTTATAGAATTCTCTAGTATTGTTCTAATATTTTTTTAACCGTCTAAGCTTTAAGGATATTACAATTGCAGAAGGACCACAATCAGCACACATGTAATGACAAATAGAATTGTTATTATCATTTTATATTTTAACACCCCTTCAGTATATTTAATATGCTATACTGTATAAAACTTTCAGCTTCGCTTGAATGCATCCTTGTATGTTCTAGCCCACCTTACCCTCGCTATGTATTTGAAAAGATAGGAAGGATGTTTTGGATCAACAATCAAAAATAGACTTTGGACATTTCCGCCAATGCGCCACCAAACACTGCATGAGCTGAAAAGGCAATTAGCTGCATTATAATTGTAATATGCATATCATTTAGTATTGTATTGAAACATCGTATTATTTTTGTCATATCATAATTGTATATTATTTATAATCATATTAAATTTCCAGGATATAGAATTTCGTCTGTTATATACATGTAAATATATTTTCGTTTTACACATTTAAATATTCTTTTGCATTTCATCCATATTATTAAATGGATGAATAAACGTTTTTACATAAATGACTTCATGTGTAGGTCTTGTTTTTAATTTATTTTCCGTCGGCCTTTTTCCTCACATGGTGACAATCACCGACGCCAGGGAGACGACTCCACCACTATACAATGTTTTTATCATTATAGGATCAACACATTGAAGAACATATAGAGTAGATACGGATGCAGTAGTACTTTTCTCTTACATACATATAAAAAATTAATGCTTATACAGGGGGCACCCGATTCACGCACTCTGGATTTAGAGAGTGAGAATCCCCTTTCCCCATTGCTAACAGTTTTCGGGCTCTTCTCCCCGCCCATTGGGGCATTCTCATGTTAGATAGCTCGCTCTTATGACCAATTGTTCTATCTTGCTGTTGAAAGGAGATTCTTTATATCCCTGTGGATACGTATAAGTGATGTTACTTATCAATCAACCCAACCGGTTTTTGGCCTTCATACAATGGCATGATTAGGATAACCAGTGGCATGATCAAGTATAACAGAGAGGAGAGTCCATTGCTATCGGACTAAGCTTCCGCTTTACAATGGGTGGTATCCTATATCATACATCATACAAACATAAGGAAACACTACTCGTAGGACGATCGTGTTTTGTCTGGATCTGGCCTCGGCACATTACGCGAGGCGATTGTTGGATTTAAATTTCTGGGTGAACTTGAAGCGAAGGATCCGTTCAAACAATTTCGTGGACCGAAAAGGAACTGATCAATAAGGTGACCAGACAGTTAGAGAATATGCAAACATCTTTCTTTTCTAACCAAAGTTTCGGACAACTGCCGTAAAGCCGCCCGACAGGGAGTGGAATTATTTTAGTAAAATAAAAATCAATAGCAATTTCCTTCACAAAAACAACTGTTTTTTGAAATATCGATGTTGAACGATGTAATTGGACAATTAGGAAAATTTAAGTTAATACTTCACTTGATCACTTGAAAAAAAAATAATAACAAATTGAAACACTTTTTCAAACTTCACTAGTAAACGCGAGCAAATTTGAATTGAAAAGCCTGTCTACGTTAAATGTTTTTGGACACTTTTCTTTTAGTGTAGATTTTGAATGATTCCAGGGATCGCTGAAACGTTTCACTCATATGGCTGAAAGTCTCCACTTTATTTCGTGGCATAACATGTTTACATACATTAAAATGGCGTCGAATAAAGTGGAAGTGCGCAAACGAATTTTGTACCCATGGCAGCAAAATCCGAATTAATAGATCAGGAAACTAAAACTACAGATAAGTACCGTGTTTAGTGTATGAAAATCATTTGACCAGCGTTGTTAGAAAGGTAGGAGGTGGAACAAATTGAAACGTATGGACAAGAAGGTGGTAACCATTGTTGAGAAAACTCCCAATCTTTCTGTGCGAAATGTGGCTCGCAAAGTTGGGAAGTCAAAATCATACGTACAAAAAGTGAAGCAGAGGCAAAGACTGAAGGCGTAAAAAGTGAAAAAGGTGCTCAACCGCGATGACAAGCAAATAGTCGTGCTAAAGAGCTATACACCAATTTTTGCAAACATTTTCTTGTATCAAAATGAACGACGAAACATACACACTCAGATTATTCTACAGAAATCTGTACAATTTTACCGAATTCCCCACAGCTTCGGCTCCGACGTTCGGTAAACCAATTTTACGGATTTCAGTAAAATTTAACCGAAAACTGTTAATTTTTTTACAGATATCTGTAAAGTTTATCCGAAATCCGTTAAATCGGCTTACCGAATGATCAGCTGTTGAGAATTCGGTAAAACTTTACAGATTTCTGTAAAAAAATCTAAGTGTGTACGTACTCGAAAAAATTAAATAGCTTCTGAGTCTGGCTTTTTTACTGCAATGCAAAGGAACGCTGTTACCGAGAATTTCCGGACAAAGAAGGTATCCACATTACTGAAGAAGTATTTAATTTGGTAGGCCATATGTAGTTGTGATCGAAGATCTAATAGTTTCTTCTCGAGGGGCTATTCATAAACCACGTAGTCTTTTCTTTTTGACCAAAGTCTACGCCCCATACATAATTTCAAAAAATTGTATGGAGAAAAGTCTACGAGGGGGGAGGGGGGAGGGGGGTTGGTCTCAGACTTTCAAACATGAGCCTACGTGGTTACCGCTACCGTTCATCAGAAGCCACAACTCTCCAGCTCTGTTTTGGCCGGATTTGGCCTCGTGTCACTAAAGTTCTGTCCAGTTAGAATCCGAAATCACTTATTGTGTTGCAGCGGAAAGTGACCGCTGTAAGAATTCTTTTACAGCGGTTTGTTCAACTAGGCGCCCACTTTCTGTGGTATAAATTTCACGGTGTTTCGTGTAGTGAGTCAAAAGTTATACCAGATGGAAGCCGAGAGGCGAAAAAAAATTCTGTACACCAACGCTGATAATCCAACGTGTTTCGCAATAAAAATCGTTGAAAATCGTCCAATCAACCGTGTATGATGTGCTCAAACGTTTCATGGAGCAAAAGTACGTGGATCGAGTGCCTCTAGGGAAGTGTCGTAGTGGAACATATTACCGCAAACTGAACTAGAAGGTGTTGAGAATCGTCAGAGCAAACCCTGGACCAGATAATGTAATCGCACAAAAATACGCTGCTGCTCGCAGTATTGTTCGAAGAATTCGTTTGCGAGCAGGATATCGTTCTTATCGAGCCAGCAAGCAACCAAACTGAACGTTGAAGCAATGTTTCGTCACCAAAATTCGAGCTCGGAAATTATACCAGCAGGTTTTGACGAAGTACCACGGATGCCTGCCCGACGATGAAACTTACTTCAAAATTGGGATTTCGGATAGCTTCCTGGCCGAAAAATATTACATGGTGACGGCACAAGGAGTTGTTCCTGCCAAGTTTAAGTTTGCTTAAAGTTCAAATTTGCCAATCAGTTTGAATAAAACGCCAATAAAACGCCAATAAACTGCGGAGCAAAGACCATAGTGTTCGTGACGAATAAGACGATAGCTGTGCAAGGAAGAATGCCTCAAAAACCACGTATTACTTTTCATCAAAGCCCATAAAGATCCCGTGAAGTTTTGGCCAGATTTGGCGAGTTGCCACTACAGCCGGGAAGTCATCCAGTGGTACCGCGATAATAACGTAGATTTCATCGATAAAATCATGAATCCACCCAACTGCCCGCAGTTTCGGACCATCGAGAGATTTTGGGCTGTAATGAAGTGAAAGCTTAAGGGGGGATATTCAGTTAGAACGAGAAAAAAACTCATTTTTGAAAATTCAAGGGGAAGTTTTAACTCAAATCAATTGGAACTTTTTTACAATTATAAGTGTATCCATGTAGTATACAAAAATATTTTTTTCAATATTTTTTCAACAAAATGGCGGTCGTTAGAGAACGTTGAAAAAGTCGTTGCATTTTGCTTGTGCCGGCTCTCCTGGTCGCAGAATCGATCTGAAACCTGCTAACCCAAAAAATTACATCAATTACATTTACAGTTAGTAGATGAATTGAAAACAAAAGTAAAAAAAATTGTACTTTTGGCGTAACATTTTTGAAAAAATCCATATTTTGTCCGCCATTTTATCACATTTTTCCGTATTTAATAATAAAATATTACAACAATTTTTGATTCATAAAGAAGGCAATACCATAATAAAGAAACCCTATAAGTTTCATCTTATTCGAATAATTAGTTTTCGAGCTATCACCGGCATAAACTCCGAAAATGCTGTTTTGAGAAAAACGCGTTGAAAGTTTTTATTATCGGTCTGCGCGCGAAGAAGGCGTCTTCGAAAAACTATGAAACAAAACACTTGGAGTTCGAATTTCAAAAAATGGGTTTCAGGAGCGTATTCTACCGGAAATTTACCAACCTTTTATGCAAAAAAATCGAAATTTTTGGTCGTTCTAACTGTATATCTCCCCTTAAGAGAAGTGAAAGAACGGCTCGGGAGGAATAGAGAATAAAGTGCGAATTTTCATATGATAGGGTAACGGGATGTAATGTTAGCCTAGCTCCTTGATTCGGCCTGTGTACCAAATATGACATTATTTCGGCGATAATCGACAAAATCATGTTGGTATCCAGATGACCGATTTGTTTCAAAGTAATTTAGACATATTTCATCAATGTTTAGTTGTTAACTTTCGCCTAATTTCAGATTTCCTCAACTTTTTAGACACCATGAATTTACTGGTTAAGCTGAACAGATTTTCTACACGGTCTTCGAATGATCTAAATTTGCCGAAATTGAAACAATAAACCTAATAATGCAGCCAAGTTGTACTGGAAATATTCACACGTTATAAACTAACAGGTCATAGGGCAAAATAACAATGATTGACCCTGAAAACCATAGACCCAATGTTAGGAACATATTTTTTACTAGGTTCCCAAATATGGCCTATTTCATGGAAAGCGTAGTAAAAATGTTGTTATTGGTAACATTTACAATAAAAATGTCTGAGTTTCGGTTGAATATTTTTCATATGGCTCATCTAAACACAAACCAAAAGAACAAAATCTGTGAAGCATGAATTATAATGTTTTGATTGCCGAATGGCCGCTAAATTATATGTAAAAGTTACTGAAGTATTTTTAGATGTTTAAGTATAGTGTGATTTGTGAAATTGTTTGTTGGGTAGAAAAAAGGGGTCAAAAAAACAAATTGTACATAGACAACATTAATTAACAAATCTATCGAATGGGACGAACTTGCATCCATGATTAGACCCGATTTGGTACCCATAGACCGACATTACATCCATATCCGTCGCAAGTTTCTGACTTCATAAAATGAGTTGGGTAACTTTTCGTGATACATACTACCAGATGGCTTATTAAAAATATCTTTGCAAGTGTATAGCTAGTTAAATGATGCTTCCAGCTCAAATACCGTATGAGTTATAGTAAAAAATGTAATCGATTGTTGCATATTAGGCTGAGTCAAGGGACACATACCCTACGAAGAGAAATGATTTGCATTGATATTTTTTTCCTTAAAGTACAGTACGTCAATCCGTTACCGAGATACAGATGATTTTATTATTCCGGGTTCTAAATGGACATAGCTTTATGCAAAATCCATGCTTGAATGCAAGAGGTCAAATACGTGTCAAAAACAGCCAATCCACCAAACTGTCCAGAACTTCGCACAATAGAGAAGTACTGGGCTCTAATTAAGCGGAAACTCTTCGAAACTAAGAAGAAAGCAAATGGTACCGATGATTGCAAGAGAAGATGGAGAATCGTCACGGCAGGCGTATTTGAGAATGCCGTACGGAACCTGATGGCGGGTTTACCATGGAAAGTTCGAGAATTTTACAGAAAGAAGGATTAATGTCTTAATCGACTGTTTCTACTGTAGATATAACTCGATTATTGTGACATAAACAATCGGTTTTGTTGAATTATGTGTCATTTTTTTGCTGCTATTATTTTGCTGTCTGAATTTTAACGTGGAAAGGCTTTATTTTAAACAATTGTGTTGCATTTTTTTTTTAATTTGATTGTTCTGAACTCAACTTTGGGTGCTCAACTGGGTGCTCAACTTACCCAGGGTGGCCATCCCTCAGCCTCCTTTATTAGGTTTGATAATTCATATTTATCATTTATTTTTTATCTCGTTCATACAAACGAACATAAATGTTCAAACCCACTTTGGATCGGTTTGGTTCAGATGTTGTTTTATTATATCATTCCAGTTGAAAACCGGAATAAGCAACACCCAAAATCGGGTTTTCTTCTGTTCTAGACAATAATTCTAACGTCGGACAAAGTGCGCTGTATAGTACATCAGTTTGAAGTATAGAACGGGAGAAATATCCATTGTCGTAAGTGACTTATTCCGGGTTTCAATCGCGACTGTACTTCACATAATTATTTCAATTTAAAGCTTCCTTCGAGATAGAAATGGAGAGATAGGGTAGCCAAATACGCACCCTGTGGAAAAATGCCTTAAAAATGCTTTTTTTTCATTCAGTTTCAAAACAACGTTCATGTTTGCAAATCTCCGAAGCTTTGGAATAGAAAGTTCAAACTTGTGATGCCAATACATTTTCTCAAATGACTCTAAAATATCTCTTTTACGAAAAAATGCCATTGAACTCGTACCCTCCCTGCACTTCGTCGTGTGAGGTTATTACCACTTTTTCTTTGGACGAGATGTTTGTAATCACCACAATTACGATCGCATTGATTGGATACATATTGGTTCTGAATCGTGCACGGTAATTGTGCCAATACTGCCAATATGTATGTACAATCGTGGCACGTACAAAGCGAGTGGGTATTTTTGTTCGTTAAAGTGGCACTTTTGAATTAGGTGGTTGACCGTCTTTTCCATCCAATCGATTCGAAGCGCGATGCAATGATATTCAAATACCCGCGTGTGGCTTTTTTTAAAGATGATCGTGCCAAATGCTCAATGTGGTAGATTCACACGAGTACACAAGTATGTATTCATGGAGCTAGTAATGAGACAGCTAATAAAAGTTTATGTTATGCAATTTGATGGCTGTTTGATGTTGCTTACCTGCTTTCGAACACCGGGAAAGATGACCAGAAATGCCAGATAGATAGTGGCGAACAAGACGCAGACGGCTACAATCGACACATCGCCGGTAACTGGGGTTCGGTTTGAGAACGAGTACAGAGTTGGAGCTCCATCGTCTCGAAATGCATCGAACCAACCCTTCATCGTAAGGGAAGGTCGGCTATGGCGGGAACCTTAGGTGGAAGAAACAGAGAAGAGAAGAAAATATGTTATTATGGTGATTAATGCTGCTACTAACCTAGAGAGTGAACGAAAACGAAAGTATTAAAAAAATTAACAATAACGCGGAAATTGTTTGCTACGTTTATGGCATTACGTTAGGGGTCACATCGTTGAATCGTCGTAATTGGTGCTTGAATTTATACGGTGGTTACACTTGTTTGGCAAAATATACATAACTTGTCCAGGTAGCTGGTATAATTGAGTAGAAACATTTTTTTGCGATGTAAATAAAATGATTGTGTGTTCAAAGTTATGTTGATTTAGTAATCAAAATCTACTAGAACCATTTTGGGAACTCGTTAACTCACGATTGAGTAAATTTTCTACACGTTGAGAAAATATGCACACAACAATCATTTGAAGGCTTCGATGAAATAGGAAACCGGGGTTTTAATAAGTTTTAGATTTCAGTGTATTATAAAATGTAAAATGCAACATCCACACCTCAATCCTGGCCTTAGAACACGAAGAGAGCCAACATTGTACCAGGTCAGGATTGAAACTGGTTAGTGCTCTTCAATATGGAGAATTTTATGACTATAGTATTTAACGTGATTTTTGAGCAGTTGAACTCAAAATGCATAAAGATTGAACTCTAAAAAATGCAACACTGTCTGTTGTGTGTAACTTTTTATCGTATATGTAAAAATTGATGAAATTTTGAGTTAAACTTGTTTAGAGTGTAGCGTTTACGTGTGCTAAATTTCGTTACAATCTGTCTAGTGATTATTGAGATAGCTTCCAAGCAAGATGTGCTGCGACAGAAAATTATGGGCGCGGTCGTGAAAAATTTAGGCAGGCCCACAGATGGATCGCAAAACAGTTGGGAATCGACAATTCGACCGTGTCCCATGTGGTAAAATCGTTCAAGGAGACCCAGACAACCCAGCGGCGAGCTGGCAGCTGAGAAGAGCGAATACGACCGACCCTGCGAAGGCAAGAAAGGTGAAGGATTACTTCAAGCGCAATCCGAACCATTCGATTAGGCACGTTGCTAAGGAGGTCAATTCTTCCGTCAGGTTCGTCCAGCAGACGCATGAATTCATGTCTTTGTAATCATTCGGAATTCATGTCTTCAAATTACAAAGGCGCCTAAACGAACCGACAAACAGAATACGGTGGCCATATCCCACGCCAGGAAGCTGTACCGAGAGTGGTTGATGCCGCTGAATTGGATTGTAATGGAGGACGAGACGTACATTAAAGCGAACGCAAGCAGATCCCCAACCTGGAGTTTTTCGTCGGTAAGTTCCGGACGAAGAAGCTCGGCAAGGTTTGGCAAGATGTGGCAGGCGATCTGTGGTTGCTACAAATTCAGCAAAGCCGTACATAATGACCGGCACCATCAACGACCAAATATATAGAGAAGAATGCGTCCAGAACCGCCTGCTGCCCTTTCTTCGGTCCCATATAGATGACACTCTGTTATGGCTGGATCTGGATCTGGATCGTGCCATTACGCGTAGCCGGTGATAGAGAGGTACAAAGCCAACAATGTTGTTTTTAGGCCGAAGGAGGCAAATTCGCCAAACTCGTCAGAACTTCGACCAATAGAAAAATTCTATGTGATTTTTAAGGACTAGATTCGGAAAATTAGGAAGGTCTTAAAAACGACAAGGGGTTGAAGAAAAAGTGCATGAAAGTGTGTAAGAAAGTTGGTGCAAATGTTGCACAGGATTTGATGAGTGGCGTTAAGTCTAACGTACAGGCAGTTAGCCTAGGAGAGTTGAATGAACCAACTTTGCAAAACCATAGATATTATGTGTTTATTTATTTCCTGAGAGTTTAAAAAATATCCAACTTAAAATAAATTCATGTTGAACATTTTTGTCGGTTGCATTTTTTTTCAAGTACAATCTTTATTGAAAAGATTTAAAAATAGACTTACAATTTGCTGATAACTAAAATTAAAACCCGTAAAAATGACAAAAGGCCAATAATAGTAAACAGCAAAGCTTCAGGTTTGGTTGCTGTATCAATAAAGCCTTAAAGGCAGTAAATTATAGTTAAATCATAAAAAATCTGAAAAAAAACACTAAACCGTAGCGTTTAAAGGGTGCCACGATGAAATTGCCACACTATGAAATTGCTCTAACTTTTTAACCGTTGGGTAGAATTTAATGAAAATTTGGGTGGATTTAGTTCATAGTGCATTATTTACATACAAAGTCCTGTGATCAAAACTCGCGGAAATGGAGTCGAAAGAACAGCTCGTGCGTGATAAAATCTTGCGCATTCATCACGAGAACAAGGATCTCTCGCATCGTTCCATCGCTAAAACGTTGGGAATCGCGAATTCCACGGTGTCGCGAGTGACTAAGCGGTTCGAGGAACGGTTGATCACCGATCGGAAGCCCAGAAGTGAAGGAAAAAGTATTCCGTACAACACCAAAAATCACAACCGCGTAGTTGGGGCCTTCAACCGAAATCCGAACGCCTCCGTTCGGGATGTGGCTAAGAAGCTGCACCTAAGCCGAAGTTTTGTCCAGAAGGCCAAAACTAAGGCTGGGCTTCGAACGTTCAAGGTACAAAAGGCCCCTAATCGCGACGAAAAGCAGAACAAGTCCGCCAAAACCCGTGCCAGGAAGTTGTACCTCAACATGCTGACGAAAGTTGAATGCTGCATCATGGACGACGAAACATATGTGAAGGCCGACTTCAAACAGATCCCCGGCAACCTGTTTTTCACGGCCAAGGATAAGTTCAGCGTTCCGGAGCATGTCCGCACTCAGCAGATGTCCAAATTTGCGAAGAAATTCCTGGTTTGGCAAGCCATCTGCACGTGCGGGAAGCGGAGTGCACCTTTCGTGACCCAGGACACGATGAACGGACAGGTGTACATAAAAGAGTGCCTCCAGAAGCGGCTGCTTCTTCTCCTGAAGGTCCACAACGTCCCAACAATCTCCTGGCCGGATTTGGCCTCATGCCACTACTCCAAGGACGTGCTGAAGTGGTATGCGGACAATAAGGTCAATTTCGTGCCGAAAATGTTCAACCCTCCCAACACTCCCGAGCTCCGCCCCATCGAGAAGTACTGGGCGATTATGAAGCAGCACCTTCTTAAACGACCTAAGGTAGTGAAGACAGTCGAGGAACTGAAGAAAGTATGGGTTTACATGCAAAAAACGGTTGATTCACAGGTTGTGCAGAATCTTATGGCCTGGGTTAAGGCCAAGGTGTGGGCATTTGCGTATGGACTGTAAATAAAATACGAGTAAAATAGTAAAATGAAGTTTAATAGTTATTTCTCAATCCCTGAAAATTTGATGGCAATCGGATGAAAACTCGAATTATGCTAATCAATTTTGTGTGTGGCAATTTCATCGTGGACACCCTTTATGACTAGGACAACCATGATTTTTGATCATATTTTGCGAACGAAAAAGTAAAACAGTAAACAAGAAAAATGACGATTGTTTCAAAGATATTCTTAAAGATAAAAAAACTAAAATGAACTGACTTGGTGCTGTGAAATGCCGGTATATGGTTTTGTATGTCCATGTTGTGTTCTTTTTCATGCAAGCGTATGGACAGCCCTTGGAGGGTGCTGGTTGTGTGGATGGTCAGTTGAGTCGGTTTGGTGTGAGTTGGAATTTCGTGGACAAATACTCACCGGTGGCAGGCATCATTGGGAGGTCCGAAACCGACAGACTCTCTACCTCTCCTCGTCGACTTGGCAGATTGATGCTTCCGGTTATAAATAGCGTTGTAGTGGTGGTATTCTTTGCGTAAACAGACCTCTGCGGCTTCCTTCGTGGCGTCCTTGCTGAGGGCGTCCCTTATGCTGCACGAGATTCCAAAAACTGGCATTTCACCTCGTACTGGAGACAATCGCACAAAAGTGTTCTACTGAGTGGTGCGTGTTACGTGAGGCGCAGCTTACACGGAAGGGTCCATTACTGGCCATGAAATCCAAGGCGTTCCAGATTGTTTTCGAAAGTCACTATTTGTTGTCCAGGGACAACGTTCGTGAATAAGTCACCTCTCACGATAGAGGCCAGCCGATTAGCTTCGAGCGGGTATCCAAGCGTTTTTTTTTCGGTGGACAGGAGGATGGAGTGGTCTGTGCATATTGATTGCCTGGACCCAAGGGTGGGTTCGGGTTTCTGAGGGAACGCTGGCTAGGGCTTCAAATTGTACACTGTTTTGGGAGTCTGTGGGACTGGATGAAGTGCTGGTTCGTGATTTTGAAGCCAACCCCGTCTTGCGGATGAAACCATCTGTGTATCGGAAGAGGTGTCCGAGAAATCAGTGGTCAACAAGCTCACTGAAAGATGCTTGCGCAAAGTCTCTTTTCTTTATCGACAGCTGGAAGCCAAAAGTCAAAGCTCAGTTCTCAATGTTTCGCATAGTTTCTACCAGTTTATTTTAGGAGCGCAGTTACTGCGCTCTTTGCAATTATCATGCGATTTCGATCGCGTAGACAAAGATAAAGCTGCCTCCCTGGTACACCCAGAAAATTCCGTTCACACTCACAACGGTAATAACCAAGCTTTGTAAAATGGTTGTAATCGGTGGTTTCCAACAGAGAAGGGGATAGCCTAAGGCAGTTGAATGAACTGGTTACTGAAAAAAGTACGTGGGGTAGCCAGACTTTGTCACTTCGTCACAGGAGAACAGCTATTGTGTTGTTTCCGAAGGTTTTCAGGGATTTCAACTCACACTGCTACAAGGTATCAGGTAGAACATTCCCTTCCGTTATCGTTTGACAGACATAGGCAATCCTTACGGTGATCATCATCATCCTCATCATCAACAGATTGAATTTTATACTAATCAAGTAAATTTATGTCTTCCAAATCTCAGTATTAAGTCTATTGGCAATTTTTCAGAAACTGTTGTAAATGTAGCATACAAAACGTGACTTTGAGTCTGGTAGTATACTAGGGTTTAAGTTTGCCCGGTTTTTTACACGGTTTTAGTAGTGCACGGATTCCGGAATTAACGCGTTTTTTTTTGTCGATTTTTACCAATCCATGTAAAAAAAACCATGCTAACTCCGAAATCCGTGTAAAAAAAACTGCGATAACAAGTCTTTTGCAATAAGAAAGATTTTGTGAACAGTGGAATGAATAGGCCAACAAGGTTCAAGAGGCAAGTGAGGGCCCAGGGCCAGAACACAGTGGTGATAATACAGGTACATTCATGATGGTATATCTCGAGACCCTTAATATCTGCAAACTTGTTCAAACACTCAAGGGCATTCAAGAGATGAACTGTTTTATTCGAAATTTTACCGCTGCGTGGCGGTAGTGAGCATGCAATATTGAGCATTTCAACTTGTTCTGTTTCGTGATTTTGATAAGATGGAAAGCTATAATCGTCGACAAAATTATTTATTATTTTGGAATTCAAATTTGAGCTTAATAATATATGAAAAAGAACACCCATTGAGTCGTATTTAGCTTTCTTAATATTTACGTGCAACAACGATTACATCACACGTAAAAGCTGACTACTAGTAAATTGGTAAACCCCTCGCGCGCAGCTTGCACGCCTCTAGTGTAGGGAATCAAAAATCTTTAACATTGGTTTTCACTTCTATAGAGAACAACTGGTGCAAGTTTCATCAAAATAGTCGATTGCGTTTAGAAATAACGTCAAATTGAACTTGAAAGAAGAAAAAATATTGTGCATAAACACCTGGAAAATCCGGTTCCAAGCTAAAGCGCTGAAGATGCCGAAAACAACAGTTTGTCGAGTGCTCAAACTCTACAAGGAAACCCTGTGTGTGGAAAGAAATCAGCGAACTTACGAAAAAGTGGAACCAGGGATCGTCAGCTGCATAGCATGGTGTTGAAGTGCATTAAAGCCGACCCCGGTGAACATACAATGCCAACTTTCAAACGGTGTGAACATCCTTGCCAGGGAAGGATACAAGTCAATCCGGCACATGATGCAGAATTGATTATGGTCCCGCTACTTACCCCTACTTCTACCGAAATTTTCAGCGAAAATACACAATAGGTTATTTTCTACAGCTTTTTCCGCGATTCAATTAACACGATTTTTTTTAATGGATTGTAAATATCTATTCTCCGCGATCGTGTTACTATTCCAATGATTATCATTATCCCTGTGGTAAAGATTCTTCAACAATCTCAAGTAATGCTACGTAGTTTGTTGACATCCCCGCAATATAAAAAAATCGAATTGATAACCATTCTTTCTGAAACATTGCTTTTTATTGAAGTGCAAGGTTCTTTTCTTTGGTCACTTATACAATGAGAGCTAAATGCGGCATAACTACTTATATACCTACTTTCGTAATTCTCTCTACGCTGCTAGGCAGAATTTCACGACAATAACTATTCACAGGGGTTGAAGATCTATTCAATTACAGACAGTCGGCAGCGTCAACAACCTTGACCGTTCATTCGAACAGCAGTCCGCTTGCGTTTTGTTATGCTGTAGCTTGCGATGGTTTCTTATGTAGTACTCTACCAAAAAAGAGCGCTAAAGAGAAATATACCTAAAGGCCAAAAAGCGAGCTAGCTGTGAGAGTCTGTGTCAAAAGGCCAATACGGACTTGTGGGGTGACGTCTATCGAGTAGTAATGACCAAAAACAGAGGGCCAGCGGCTCCAACCGAGCAATCACCAGAGCTGCTGCAGGTGTTCTGGGACTCTGGGGGACTCTTTCTGAACCACGGCCCGAGTCCCTGCCCCCCCCCCCCCCGCTGCCGTAGACTTGTCTCATGACTGCGTTCCAATATCCCAGGCCATAACGCTGACATAGCGATCGAGGGATGGACGGCCCAGCCGAACATCCATAACCACGAGGGCATTGATAACGGCACAACGGGGGCTGGAGACGAGGTGACGGTAACGAATGACAAACTCATTGAGATAGAAAAGTAGCTGAGCGCCATGACCGGATGGTATTAAGAACCTGGCCATCAAAACGGAGGGTATAGGTGGTCTGTCTAACAACCAGTTTGGCTTCTATATAGGCAAATCGACGGTGGATGCCATTCAATCCATCACCAAGACAGCTGAAGTGGCAATCCAGCGCAAGAGGCCAGTAGTCCGCTACTGTGTAGTGGTCATCCTTAACGTGAAAAATGCGTTCAAAAGCACCAGTTGGGTGGCTATCGCCTACTCGCTCCAACGCCTCCAGGTTCCTGTGTACCTGTAAAAGATTCTGGGAAGCTATTTCCAGAATCAGGTTCTGGTGTACAATACTGAGGTAGGTAAGTAACCTGTTCAGATCACCAAAGGCATCCCGCAAGGTTCGATCCATTTGCATTGAGGAGAGATGGATGAGTTCCACGAAACTGGAGCTAATCCATCATAAGACTGAGGTCACGGTTTTAACAACTGCAAACGAGCAATATGCTACGATAAGTGCAGGTAGCTGCACAATATAATCGAAGAGGTCCCTGAGGTATTTGGGGGTTGTTATCGATGATAAGCTGTCCTTTATCAGCCACGTCGATTACGCCTGCAAGAAAGCAGCTATGGCTATGGTATTAGCACGCATGATGTGTAATAGCTTGGCGGTGCAAAGGAGTAATCGTAAGGCCATGACCACACTGTCCATACTTAGGTACGATGGGCCGGCATGGATCACCGCTTTGAGTACCAAGAGATACCTAAGTAAGCTAAAGAGTACGCACAGGCTGATGTGCCTAAGAGTTGCTAGTGTATACCGAACGGTATTACGCGACGCGATCTGCATCGTAGCGGGGATGATACCAATACGCATTGTCATAAAAGAGGACGCAAAGGGCTTTGAACAACGTGGAACAAGAGGTATTCGAAAGACCACTAGAGCCGCAGCTATGGTTAAGTGGCAGAGGGAATTGGGACAAATCCACCAAAGGTCGTTGGACCCACCGACTAATCCCGGAACTATCCGGGTGGGTCGGTAGCGACACGGTGAAGTGAACTTCTACTTAACGCAGATTTTGTAAGGCCATGGCTGCCTTAGACAATATCTGCACTAATATGGGTTTGTACAGTACTTCGCATGTACCGAGTGCGCGATAGTCGAGTAAACCACGGAACATGTATTCTTCGCATGTCCTTGTCTCGTCGGCGTGAGATCCGGCATGATAGCCGTAAGCGGTCACGATATGACTCCAAGCAACTTGGTTCAGAGGATGTTCCAAGACCGGGGCATCTGGGACACGGTATGCATCCCAGATTGTCCTCGATCTCCAACAAAAATGGCAAAACGACCAACGGCAGGGACCACCTAACTACTGAAGCCCTAAGTAGGTAGACATAGTGGGTGCTTAAAAAGCACCATAGTCCCCTCTCCGAAGTAATACCGAAAGGCGTTCTAAAAAATAAAAAATCCAAGAAGACCAAATACCACGATCTGCGTCCTAGTAACCACTCATAGAGATGGCTGTTACTTAGCTCAACACATGAGCGTTTAGCCATTTATTGGTTCTTCGGTCCAATTAATTCCACTTACTGTCAAAAAACATGAACTTTATTTTAATTTCATTATAAGCGAGATATTTAGCCTTATAGCATAGACTAACTCTAAGACCAGTAGGTCCCATACAAATATGATTTTTTTCTTGGCTCAGTCAGTACTAGCACATCGGTCCCAAGCTCGGTCCCAAGCTTAATAATGCGCCCCTAATAATGAACTCACACGTACACACTCTCAAATATTCTGTCAAAATAACACAGCAAATCAAAACAAAGGCGCAAATATGTACAGCAAGGTGCTGACTTCAAGGTGTATTTCGGACCAAGGGGCTACAACAGTGAACCAATTTCAAATCGCTAGTTGCATATTGATTATTGCTTATAGTCCATCATTGTCACTTAAACACCTTTTGGCTATTTTTTGTGACCTGTCGGGGGTGAGATTTGAGCTCGTGCCTATGGCGTGAGAGGTCTGGATGTTAACCACTACGCTGGGGTCTCCCCCTGAACATGATCGTCTTCTTTAGGTTGCTCACATCTTCCGGTTAAACGAATCAAATGGTGAATAGGTAGAACCTAGGGTAGAACCTTCTGTAAGAATACTATGATAAAAAAACGGGATTTTGGAATTTAATTGAACCAATTTCGATCAATCTTGTTTTCTTTTTTCTTAAGCAGGTACCTCTTTTACTGACATCTGCCAAAAAGGTGATTGTGATTGAAGCATTATTGTTTGTTTTATAGCTGTTCACATCAGCCAAATTTCACCATGAATAATTTTGATGAGCAAAGCATTTGTATGAAATTTTGTGTCTCCAACGAAAATTCATGCGCAGAATCGTTGAAAATAATACAGAGAGCCTTTGTATAAGGAGTTCAAGAGTGGTCGTGAAGTGGTCAAAAACTTGTCTCAACCCGGACGTCTTTCAACATCGGAAACCGATGAAAATGAAAATGCGGCTGATTAAGAAAACTGTGCTTTATCGTCATACGAGCTTTAGAGTGATGGTAAGTGATCTTCACATCTTATATGTTGTTGATATTTTGGGCATGCAACGCGTTACGTTACTGTTTCCGAAAGAACGGAACTTTGACAAAGGTTGTCCTGGATTATTTGACAAAACACAGTGTGAATTTGCTCGAGCAGGCCTCGTATCTACCAGATATGGACCCGTGTGACTTTTGCCTTTCCTCTAAACTTATAAACTCTCCGAAGTGGCAAGAGATTCGAAATTACTGAAAATAAATAAATAAACAGCTGTACAGGATATTTATAAGACATATTTCAAGACAAATGTTGTAAACGTTTCTTATAAAGTTTGCTTTCAATAAACTGAACCCAAAAAAAATGTATTCATTTTTTAAACACATTTTGAAAGTGTATCCGAATTTTTGAATACCGTGTATTGGCATTGAAAGCAAGATAAAATTAAGTGAAAAATTATAAGTATGTTACGCTAGAACGCCCAAAAAATTTCATAATATTACAAAAGTTGTTTTACCACCCTTTTTAAACTTGAATATATTAGAAGAGTGTACAAAACGAGCTTGAAGAATACAACCTTGACATTACTTTTCATGACCTTCAGGCCACAGATAAAGCAACTCTATTACCAATTTTTCTGACCTAAAACAATTCTTATTCCTGACGATATGACACTGGTCGTTTAATTATAGCAATTTATCTGCCATAATGCTTAGTCCAACCTGAACATATTTGCATACCGCAAAATCACAGCTTTAGCCCACGGAGAAAAGGTATTGAAAATTGTTTCTATCCGGCGGCTGTTGGTATTATCCATGCATAAATCCAATTCGCAAGGCGCTAAGTCCTTGGGCGAAAAGTGCAAACACTTTGTCAGCTGTTCTTCGAACTGACAACCGCGACGCTACCCCCTCGAGAGGTGCTGAACTCAAATGCTAGTGTGAAAATCACTCATCCCTCCAGTTGCAGCTCAGTGCGCGCCAACTAAAGTGGCCAAATTAAGTTCCATACAATGCGAGGAACCGTTTGCCGCTTAAGAAAACTTGAGTAGAGAACTTATCTACTACTCCTATGAATATGCCATTTGCATTGCACTGAACTTGTGTGTAAGTCTGAATAATTTATCGATGGTAATTTAGTGGTAATTATAGGTGTTGGATTATGATTTGCTGGCATCAGGTACTGCGGCCGCAGAATGGCCATATAATTGATGTTGTGAAGTGGCATTTCGTGGGCATGTGTGAAGATCTTTTGAATAAATTAAGGGTAAAAAACGTTTTTGCTGGGCTCTCTTCAGCTCATTTATGCAATAGTTGGTTCGTTTGGCCAAGGCAGAGTTTAACCGTTTGACCACACCATTAGTTGAGGATTGAAAAAAAGAATTAATGCGCTGGCTGTTGTAAGACGGCTTTTGAGTGGAGCTTTTCAAAGATGCACTCTCACATAACCCCGCGCACAGGGGGTGGCGAAATACATGGCGTATGAGATGGTGTTTTGAAGGCATTCTGATTGTGGCAATTGTTTAGTAGGTAGTGTGCAATTTGCATAGATTTAATCTGCTGTTGCCATTGAAAAATAGCGTGGAAAAGAAAATACCAAGAATATCCCGATATTGCCCACTTTTAAGTTATTGTTCTTGTTAAAGTATCATGTAGGTTACTGTTTGAAAAAAAGAACATTGTTGTAATTCAAGCTTCTTAAAAACTATGCTAATAATTGTTGTGAACTGAAAGTTAATAAAATATGCATATAAGAACTAAATCACGACCATACAAATAAAATTGGCTTTACTACCTTCGTCACTCATTCGAGGAAAAGGTCGAATGATGTCAATTGTCTATGAATATATTTTATTGGCACATGTACGACTTTGTCATTTGCCAAAGTTTGATAGCTTACTATTATCAATTAACAAGATGGAACGACGGGAGGCTTAAGGACAAAACGTCAAAAAACATGTTACCATTTACTAGTGCCTTTGTCCTTTCTCCTCTCTCCTGTTTTCTTGTTCTCTTTCCTATGCAATTACCGCGACCAATACCATATGGAGCATACATGGCAGGTCTAGATCGGCATAATTTCAAATCACCCGGAGAACTTAAAGGAAGCAGACCGCTAACCAATTGAACCCCACAAAGGGGACAGTTGGGAGATGGTACGTTAGGGTGGGGCTTATTTGAAAAAAATAATCGGGCACAAGTTTTCCCATGTGGAAAATGATCTTTAGGGTTCATCAGATGACATACTAAAATTTCAGATTTTTTCGTTAAGGTTTAGAGGTGCCGAAATGGGCCTAAGTGCAAAATGTCGAACGGTGGCAAATATCGACCAAAACAGATGCATCTATAAGTAAACACGTAATTTTGTGACCCAAAAGGGCGAAAATTTTGTCGGTTTTGCGGTATCTCTCAACGCTTTTGAGATATAAGCCTCAACAATGAATGTGTGTTTGAACTTTCGCAAACATTTGAACTTTCGCAAACAAACATCTTTGCTGTACATTTATAAAGACAAAATTATATACTGAAAAAAAGCAGACAGAAAGAGAGCAAAAGAAGGGAGATTTAGAGAGAGAGAGAGAGAGAGAGAGAGAGAAAGAGAGAATGATCTTATAATTGAGAGTACACATGGATTTTGAACTTATTTCAACGTATTTATCTATTGATTAATATTGAACTCAGAAAATTACAAATTAACAAAGTTTTGGTTATGAAAATTCACGTTTTCAATAAGGTTTTGGAAGTGGTTTTCGTTTTGAGTTATGTTGCCATTATAATCTTGAATCAGTCTGATTCCAACAAGTTTCTCGCTCAGATACCACATGCGTGAAGAAAACATATTTTTAGCACTGTTTGCAGCAGCCAAATGAATAGTTTAGAATTCTTGAAGCCTTGAGATCAATAGAAGATCCATTATAAGTGCCAACGTAGGACGAGTTGCTGAAAACCAGGCCTCAATGTACATTGATACCAGAAAAGTACAAATATCCAGAAGTCCTGAAGTTTCCTTCCTTGAAAGTTTGAATTGCGCTCGAAATAGCCATACTTTCAAGCTATAAATGGCATCCGCCATTCACCTCCATTCCAGGCTGACGAAATTGCACGATTATAACATTAGTGCTACCAAGAAAGATTATCGTTAATTCAAGCAATTCCAGGTAATCGTCGCGAGGTTGGCCAGTCTGTTAAAAGTTTGGAAGGAAATAAGGTCAGCTTTTGATAGTTTAGCGGAAGATAACTCACAGCGACGTGATTTTTAACGAATAAAATTATTTCTGCTCGACGAGCTGCATTCAACGTAGAAGGATATGTTTTTGGAACACTGAAATTAGATTTATTTACGTTGGGCCATTGCTGCTGAAACTGCTTGAAAATTTTAATTTCAGGACCTGTTGATGGTCCCATTATACAGTGGTAAACTGATTGAAGAATGAATTCCAAAATCTGGTGTCGACACGGCAACCAATATAACTGCCTATTGATCTTATGTTCGATTCGTTGCTGCTCCACCCTTACATTCTGTAAAGTATGACAATGCTTATGATCTATGTTTTCAATTAAAAACAACTATTGTTAATCAGTATTCGACATAACACGTAATTTTATGAGTTCAATATTAATCAATACATAAATACGTTTAAATATGTTCAAGATCCATGTGTACTCTCAATTATAAGATCATTCTCTCTTTTTTTTCTCTCTCTCTCTCTCTCTCTCTCTCTCTCTAAATCTTCTTCCTTTTGCTCTCTTTTTGTCTGCTTTTTTTCAGTATATAATTTTGTCTTTATAAATGTACAGCAAAGATGTTTGTTTGCGAAAGTTCTAATGTGTTGGCGTAAGTACAAACACACATTCATTGTTGAGGCTTATATCTCAAAAGCGTTGAGAGATACCGCAAAACCGCCCTTTAGGGTCACAAAATTACGTGATTACTAATAGATGCATCTGTTTTGGTCGATATTTGCCACCGTTCGACATTTTGCACTTAGGCCCATTTCGGCACCTCTAAACCTTAACGAAAAAATCTGAAATTTTAGTATGTCACCTGATGGACCCTAAAGATCATTTTCCACATGGGAAAACTTGTGCCCGATTATTTTTTTCAAATAAGCCCCACCCTAATGGTACGTGCTCTCAAAAAATGTGGTGCAAAACAGGTAATTGTTATCCATTTTGCCCCTATGTCCCTTTGTTTTAAACCTTCACTAACGAGAACGGAACATAAATATAATCACATCATTTATTAAGCTGAATCCTGCGCCATCGAGCCCTGCTCTAGAGCGTTTCCAGTCGAAACGACCTGGAAATGTGAAAAATTATTTTCGATATTTTTTTTAGTTGAATGAAACTTTACATACGCGTTTTGCTTAAGAGACTGGCCATTTTCCACGTTAACATAGATTTTTGTGACTCTTCAATTAATAATTTGTCGCTCGAAAACCTTTGGTTGTACAAAAAAAACTTTCTAAGAACTAGTTATGACCCTATGTGTGAAGGTTGTGAAAAAATATACGCTGAGAAAAAAATTCGGAATAAAATCTACATGAAAATTTATGTATCTCAAAAAACAGTTTTTATTATTATTGTTTTACTCTAAGAACTTAAAGTTATTAAGCAAATTAAAGCAAAGATTTCAGGGTGGAGAAATGTCAGGAAAAAAAAACTTTTAAAACATCATGTCTCGGTGCATTTCTCAAAAGTTTTGTATTGGCGAGAATTATTCTGATTATAAAATATGATTTTTGAAATATTTTACAAATTTTCAGCTTCTCATGATGACTTTCGTCAGAGCATCCGTTTGCAAGCCTTTGTAAATTCAAATCAAAGTATAGCATAGATGCTGAATGGCATTTTTTCGCTACTTCCTATGGCGAGCGGCCATGCGATGCAATTGGTGACACCTTAAAACGAATGGCAAGAAACGCAAGTAAAGCTAAAGGACATGAACACCCAATAACAAATGCGAAAGAATTATGATTGGGTCTATCAGAAAAATATTCATTGCTTAACAAAAATGTCATTTTGTTATGTATATTATTAAGACTATGAACAGGGAGTTACAGAATGGAGCAATATCTTTCAGCAAACTAAAATAATTACTGGTACACAAAAATATCACTCTTTTGTTCCGCGTTCAGATCATCAGATAGAGGCAAAATTGTTTTCAAATGATGTAGCACCAAGCCTTCGTAGTATATACAAACATGTTAAATGAAAGGGAACTTCTCTAAACTAATCTAAATGTAGAAACAATATATATATATATATACTTTAGTATGCGCATAATAATTTGTAAATAAAAGTTAACTAAAATATAAGAAAAGTTTTTGACGTAGACTACGTCTTACGGCAAGGGTAGGGTGTCAAATGAAAATCTAAAATATTGCGACCGTCACGAAAAACCGTACGTTTTGTACGCGAATAACTCAAAAAATCCATGATAGATTTACATGATTTCTTCTACAATCGGTCGGAAATTTTACCGCGCTCCTGTTCAATTGTCAAACATTATTCTCAAACAATAGCAAACTATTGAATATAACGCAAATATAAGGTGATGTCTTATAATGTCATTTTTCAGAATAAATTTACCAAATTTCCTAACACAGTTTTCAAATCGAAGCAAGGAACGTCTTGCATCATCTTCTTCTTCTTTGTATTAGAGAGGGACTTTAACCAATCATGTCATTCGTCTCTCCATGTACGTCTCGCATGCAACTGAGAATGGTGTAAAACGAACACTTAGGAAAATTTTGCCTCAGTCGTTTGGCAGCATTGAAGCTGTGCGGAGCTGGTCGCTGATAGCAGGTCGCTGGGAGCTGGTCACAGCTGCTTCATTCGTCCGATAGCGGAGCTGGTCGCAGAGGCAGCTGGTGGTGATATGTACCAAGGCTCTCCCAAACAGCGATCGTCACGATGACGTAAAATGGCGGATTATGAGGGCGCACAATCGCGTCGGTTTGTGCAAGCCGCCATCTTACCTCATCGAGGCGATTGTTTCGCCGCGACTTCGAAAACGCTGCTGTTTGGGGGAAAGCGTCCTTCGAGGCGAGCAGCAGTTGGTGGAAATAATCTGTCCTTTTGAGGACAATAAATTCAATTCAATTCAATAAATTGTTTATTAAAGAACTAATCTTAAATTTAGTTCAGTGCTCGATGGAGGGCGAGCCGTCGGTAAAAATTTTACCCAGCTGGTTGGCGCAATTCTTAAATTGATAATCTATCTTTTTGAGGACAACCAATTTAATTAAAAGAGCTGTTTATACAAGAATTTAACTTTTATTTCGTTTGGTTTATGCGCCTAATATCATGGTGCCGATTTGTTCGCCGCAACTGCAAAAACGCCTCCATGGAGGGCGAGCCGTCGGGAAAATGTTACCCAGCTGGTTTGCGCAACCCACTAATAAATAATCTGTCCTTTTGAGGACAACACATCCAGTTCAGAGAGTTGTTTATATAAGAATTAAATTAATATTTCGTTCGGTTTGTGCCCCATTTAATCTAGTCCCGATTTGTTCGTCACGACTGCAAAAACGCTTCTGTTTGCGAGAGAGCCTCCATGGAAGGCGAGCAGAACAATTCTCCGTCGTTGAAATTTTTTTCCTAGCTGGTTGGCGCAACCCGCGATGAATCAATAAATCAATTCAATTTCTAATTTAAGAGAAACTTGTTTTCCCTTCGTCGCATACCTTAAACCAAATTTCCTATCACGGATACCATCACGGATTTCGATGTCGAACTCTGTAAATTCCAATTAGTAGTGTGTTATAAACAGTTGTTCTGTTGTGTTACCGATTCGCGTTGGATAGAGTCCTACCTCTTTTTGAGAACTTTTTGGGAAACACAGTGAAAGTGAGAATGCCTAACCGATTTGATCCAGCGCGCTTGCGCAGATTCAGGAAGCGCATAAAGAGCGAACATACGGGAAATCCTCCGAAACGACCATGCACCGATGCCGAGCGAGCTCATAGTTATCGGGCGAAATTGAAAGCAGCAAGAGATAATGCGTTGCCAACAACTAGTGGAGACGCTGGAGAAGGTCCTTCAACTCGAGGTAGGAAATTCATATTTTTTAAATTTAAATCAATTTGACACAGTGCATGTCACCATAGCAATTGAATATCTCTCTATGTTATTGCTCCCTGTCTTAATAAATTTCAACATAGTATTATTTTATTCTGGTGATGCGCCGCATGCTTTTACATCACACGATCCTACAAATGATATCGATACAAATAATGTGCTGAATATGTTTTGATTCGTGATTATTTTCTCAGGTGTTTATTTTATATTTATAAGAATTTATCATATATTAACCAACCTTTTCTCGCATACCCATTGCAAAGAATAATGATATTTTATCAAACTCACTCTCTTTCTTCTGCGAGATCCAATATATTTATATATATTTTGATTTCCTAAAAATTTTAGCCATAATCGATTCACTAATTTACCTGATATTCACATAGAAACATGAATAATAATTTCACAAGAAAACCATAGACCGTATTTTATGTACGCATTTAACCTTATATTCCCAACTATGGCCTAATGTATTCATCACATAGTAAAATGTAGAATACAATGGAAAAGTAAGAGTGAGCGGTTGTGTATTTTTCGAAGGGCTCATTCATACCAACACCTGTATAACTAAATGAATAATGTTTTGAAATGGAATGGCCGATTGATCACATGAGAAAGTCATTTAGATGTTATAAAGTAGCTTTATATTCCGTATAGTATACCGAATATAGCCGAATGCCCGGAGCGATAATATAAATAAATGCCCGGAGCGATGAAATAAACCGCACATCTTCGAGAAACTTTGCGCATCTTACGACGAGCAACTGGGAGTAGCCGATCAATATGGCGATATCTGTGCTTCAGAGCTAGTTATACGAGACACATCCACGTTGCTCTTTTCGATTTTCATTTCACCAGGTATGATTTAGAACCAGGTTAGATTTCTTTGTTTGTATGTTTGTTTGATATATTGTTCAACACTTTATATATGTTTTTGCCAGGTCTCACAATCAAACAGATTAAATATTTTATTGCACGCAACCTGGTGAAATACATCAGAAAAGGTATGTCAGTTATTGTGACTGGCATTTTTAACATCATTGTTCCAAAGTCAGAGAAACTTCCCTTCATTGATTTCATGAAGAAGTACCTTTATCTCGACTTGGCTTTGTACTGTGATCAAATAACTAGTAGCTATGGAAATTCTGCCGCTTTAACCTTCGTTCCTGACCTCCGTTTGCAATTTATTTATTTATTTATTTATTTATTATTATTATACTTCATCTGACTATCCGTCTTAATGAATATTGAATTTTGATGGGGAAAAGCCTGTGAGCGAGGCGCAAAAACCCCATATCTTCTAATTACATAAACATGGAGAACACAAAACTTCTTAAAAGTATACATAACACAAAATAAATTAATAACATGAAAATTCTAATTCGTGGTCTAGTAATAAAAGTAATTATCCTCAGCACATAGGTCAGGTCTCGTCAAGTCCTCGTCGAACATCCGCCAAAAATTCCGAAAGTCTTCGCTTAATTGTTTCAACAGATGCATTGAAGTCAAACAGCAAGTACACCTGGTTGAACGTAGCTTACATAAAGCAGATATGATCGTGCTGACCATACAAAGCATTGCGAGATTCAAGCATCAAGAAATCACGATGGCGAAGTATTCGTTCTGGGCCGTATATATTCAGCTGCTCAAGGATCCTCGGTGAGTCCATATCGCCAAAAAGAATCTTGGCTACAAAAACAGATTGCGCAGTACTTCTCCTTTTTTCCAAGGTTTCTATGCCTAGCAATCTGCATCGGTCCTCGTAGTGCGGTAAATTAAGCGGATTTTGCCATGGGAGATCCCGCAGAGCATACCTGACGAATTTCCGTTGGATTGATTCAATCCTAGCAATCCAGATCGATTGATAGGGACACCAAACCACAGCATTGGATTCCAGGATCGACCGCACAAGAGCACAATAAAGGGATCGAAAGCATAGGGGGTCACGAAATTCATTTGCTATTTTGAGAATGAATCCCAGCTGTCGGTTTGAATGCCAGCAATATTATGCATTCGACGAATAAACATTTAGTAATGTCAAGCGATAATTATTATAAGATTGAGCAAAACTATCATTAATTTAATAATTTTATATTCCCTAACAGATCCTCAACTATCTTCTAGGCCTTAAAGATAGTCCATCGTAAAACGTGCAACCGCGGCCGTGTCATCATTGAAACCAAAGGGCCCTTTTCAGTTAGAAAGAGTGTTCAAAAGAATTTTCCCACGCATTGACTTCATAAAACTAAACGGTCCTTTTCAGGGCCACCAAATATTATCTCAAGAGCGTACAATAGAATTTTCTTGCAAACTGGCTTCAAAACGCTGGTCTAATGTTCCATAATAGCCGCACCAGTCATATTGTGACTTAAACTGCTTCTAGCGGTAAGGGTAAGCGACCGGCACGAATAATTGAAACCCTTTTAACGCTAATAATAGCCACCCAGAATTTCCCTGACATTATAATGCATCACTTGGTATAACGTAGTCTACGTCAACAGGTCGTGTCTTGTACACAACCCCACTAATTTTTTTATCCGAACGACCTGATTCCTGATAGATTCGCAAAATAATTCATATATAAACTTTTAAATAAAAGATAAACAAAACCATATAAAGATTACCAACAAAAAAATTGCAATACAAATCGATATCTTTACACTGGCAACGTTTGATATCAATATTTTAAAAAAGATCTTTATACATGATTCCCTATAAATCTTTGAGAATATTCAAATTTCTTCAAAAAATGGTGACAAACGCTATCGATTTTCATTACCAACGCCGATTGAACCTGTAACTGTAAGTTCATTGAAAATAGTACTAACCTTTCTAATATTTGTCAGTTTTAAATCCAAGTTTTCTGTAAAAGGAAAGAAAGATAAAACCATTAATTTATATGAATTAATTATTTCAGTACAGTAAATGATGTCTATGAGTATCAAAAAGGCATGTATATTTTGGTGCATAACACTGGAACGTTTTTGCACGTTGCGGCAAGTGTGCTGAAAACAACACAGAGGATTCATGTAATTAAGCTGTGCAGAAATGCACCTATTGTGCGGAGAATCCTCACTCTTTGCAGGAGTGCCCGAGTTAGAAAGGTAATCCGATAAAGTGCTGCGTTTCATTAATGGACGCCCCAGGCAGACGTATGCAGAATAGCTAAAGTCTGCAACAGCCGTTGAAGATGAAAACCAATTTTCGATTTTGTCAGCTAAAGAATCGGCCTCTGTTTCATCTGATTAGGTTGATTCTACGGTGGTACATGCACCTGGATTCTTAAAAAGGAAACGCTCTTCCCCGAAAGTGCACTGTAAAGGGTGTCCACGATGAAATTGCCACACTATGAAATTGCTCTAACTTTTTAACCGTTGGGTAGAATTTAATGAAAATTTGGGTGGATTTAGTTCATAGTGCATTATTTACATCCTGCAAGTTTTAAAGTCCTGTGAAACTCGCGGAACTGGAGTCGAAAGAACAGCTCGTGCGTGATAAAATCTTGCGCATTCATCACGAGAACAAGGATCTCTCGCATCGTTCCATCGCTAAAACGTTGGGAATCACGAATTCCACGGTGTCGCGAGTGATTAAGTGGTTCGAGGAACGGTTGACCACCGATCGGAAGCCCAGAAGTGAAGGAAAAAGTATTCCGTACAACACCAAAAATCACAACCGCGTAGATGGGGCCTTCAACCGAAATCCGAACGCCTCCGTTCGGGATGTGGCTAAGAAGCTGCACCTAAGCCGAAGTTTTGTCCAGAAGGCCAAAACTAAGGCTGGGCTTCGAACGTTCAAGGTACAAAAGGCCCCTAATCGCGACGAAAAGCAGAACAATTCCGCCAAAACCCGTGCCAGGAAGTTGTACCTCAACATGCTGACGAAAGTTGAATGCTGCATCATGGACGACGAAACATATGTGAAGGCCGACTTCAAACAGATCCCCGGCAACCTGTTTTTCACGGCCAAGGATAAGTTCAGCGTTCCGGAGCATGTCCGCACTCAGAAGATGTCCAAATTTGCGAAGAAATTCCTGGTTTGGCAAGCCATCTGCACGTGCGGGAAGCGGAGTGCACCTTTCGTGACCCGGGACACGATGAACGGACAGGTGTACATAAAAGAGTGCTTCCAGAAGCGTCAGCTTCCTCTCCCACAACGTCCCTAGGCCCACAACGTCCCAACAATCTTCTGGCCGGATTTGGCCTCATGCCACTACTCCAAGGACGTGCTGAAGTGGTATGCGGACAATAAGGTCAATTTCGTGCCGAAAATGTTCAACCCTCCCAACACTCCGGAGCTCCGCCCCATCGAGAAGCACTCGGCGATTCTGAAGCAGCACCTTCTTAAACGACCTAAGGTAGTAAAGACAGTCGAGGAACTGAAGAAAGTATGGGTTTACATGCAAAAAACGGTTGATTCACAGGTTGTGCAGAATCTTATGGCCGGGGTTAAGGCCAAGGTGCGGGCATTTGCGTATGGACTGTAAATAAAATACGAGTAAAATGGTAAAATGAAGTTTAATAGTTATTTCTCAATCCCTGAAAATTTGATGGCAATCGGATGAAAACTCGAATTTTGCGAATCAATTTTGTGTGTGGCAATTTCATCGTGGACACCCTTTAAGATAACATAAGTCAATTTAAATAGATTATGATCGACTAATGGGAAAGATCGAATAACAAAAACAACATCGTTGGCTGCGATCCACTTCATCACCGGTTTCGCGTAATGGCATGATTTGAGTCACCTTTGTGGGACCAGAGGAAGGGCTGCCGGCGCTTTTTTTTCATTTATATTTGGCCGTTGACGGTGCCGGTCGTTATGTACGGCTTGCTGAATTTGTGAAACATGGCATGCCTGACCAAAGTCTACGCTTCATACAAAAATTTCAAAAAATTGTATGGAAACCGTCTACGGGGGAGATTTTCAAAAATGAGTCTACGTGGTTTATGAATAGGCCCTAATAGAAAACTGTTTCCTCCGTGCTATACTTCAACTATAGCAGCTCCTCAATCGATTATGATCTTTCCAAAGCATCTCATGGGACTCCAGTCCAGTCCAGTCCACTGAAAAGGACCAACACGTCCATAAAAACGGTTTTTCACCAATGGGTCTCGCCTCAATCTACTAGCTTCGGTGTATTCAATGAAAACTCTAGCGCCATCCACAAACTTCAGGAACCTCGTTCTGTTCTGTTCAACTTCGCATTGGGGATGATTTCCAACATACCTGCAGAACATTACTTCATCTTCTCGGACAGCCTCCGTTCGATTAAGGCTCTTCAGTCGATGAAACCTAGTAGACACTCTTCTTATTTCTTTTCAAAGCTTAGGGAACTGATAAGTGTGCTGTTCGGAAGATCATATTTAATCACCTTTGTATGGGTCTCTTCACATTGCTCAATATTAGGCAATGATAAAGACAAATTTTACACGCTGAGTTTTACCATTGAGTACGTCTGAGTCAGAGTACTCTTCGCGCCAAAGGGGGAACAACGGAAATCTAGGAGTATTGTTATATTTCATCATTCCTATTGTTTCATCGAGGCCATAGTTTAAGAACCTGCTCGTAAGTCGTGATTTCCTCCGTGTGATGAGTAGGCTTATGTCCAATCTTGCCTTTTGTCTTGATAATGATTCACCAGTCTTGGCGCGTTGAGATAATTTTGCGCGAGTTAACATCCTGATGTACTGGAACATGTGCAAATCGGACTAACAATAATCCATGTATTGCAGCTCCAAGCATTGTAACCGTTCGGAGAATTCTCACGAGGTTTTAGGAAAAAGATGGCTTTAGCGCCACGGCTCAAACACAATTGAAGTAACCACTAAATAGAATAAAAAGCCAATAAATCCTGCTTGATTTCCCTCTCTGAACCTAAGTAAAAAAAACAAATTTAAACTCGCTCAATCCATAACATCAATGGTTCCAAACCATGATAGCGCCAGCAAACAATCCACATGGCGAATAAAGATTCCTTTTGGCTTTTCTCTTTGTTTCGTCAAGATGGCTATATCTTGGTTTGGAGCCATTGTTGCCTTCCTTATTTTTATAGCATCCAACTTAGCCGAGGCACAAACCAGTCGACATGCAAAATAAATTTGGTATACGATTCAAATCTTATCAAACCTAATTTAACCTAACTCATAATAGTTCTAAATAATTCAAGCGAATGAACCTGAACCAAAAAATATTATACAACGCCCAACGTTACACCATCTTGCTTGAGAAAGCTTTTGGCTTCTGCTAGCGCCATTTTATTTTACATGAGTGTCACAAACATTATTATATTCGATATATCAGTGAAGGGATTTATCAGGGGATCTAACTCGATATTAACTTATTCGGCATCTTTATTTTTGATATCCTCACAGTCCCTGGTGACAAAAAACTGTCTTTGTTGTTTACACTGCTGTCCTCTGCAATAATCGCGTCATCAAGTATCTCCAGGCCTATGACAAGGACCACTTTTTCACGTAGACAACATCTCAGCAAGCTCAGCTGTCAAAATAATGTCAACATTGTAACTTGTGTTTGTTGTAGTTCGTTTACGTTTTGTCTTTTGTTACTCGTTTTCGGTGTGCACGTCATGCAAAGCAGAAAGATCGCTTTCTGTTGTGTTTTACATCAAAACAAACAACCACAACAAATTATTAGACATCTATTTGACAGCTGACAGCGGGCCCAAATCAATTTGGGCCCAGGACATCCTGTCTACTGTCAATCACTGCTATTGATATAGGCTTGTCAATGGCCTGAGCATCTCACTAAAAAATCTGTAATAGGTTGCATGTTCCTGACGAATACTTCTACAACTAGATTATGTGTATACTGTGCTATGCTAACTGGAACATAACGTTCGCATTAAAAAAATGGACTTGTTTCGGATGGTGATTAAAAAAAAGCTAAGCCAGATAATTACTTTTAATAAATTTCCCGTGGAAGGTAATTATTGAAGCGTACTTGCAAAAAAAACCCTACGCCCTTGCAAGCGGCCTTCAGACAGTTAACCGGCACATTTGCCATGGCAGACGAAAACATGCGTGTGGGCGTGTAGTTTTCGCGACAAAATTGTTGGAGTAGATCCAACGTTTCAGGTTGGCGCGGAAATTCTCGATTTGATGCAGCAGGGGAACGTTGGGCGGGTTTGCTGGCTTGGGTAACACATCGATATTCAGGTGGTGTCGTTGTAGAAAATTACCCATTAGATATTTTCTCATGAAAATTTGGGTAAAATTACTCTAGAGTTTTTTATGTTGTTTTTTTTCTATCGCAGTCATTTGTTTCGAAAATTGGAAAAAATGGTCACCCGAAATGCAACGTCACGAATTGAGTTTGGGCAAGCACCTGGAAAATTTTCAATTCTCTCATCGGGACATCAGAAAACAACTCGGAATCGTGCAGTCACCGGTGAATCGTGGGATCAGTCGTGTGATATGAAACTCTGAATATCGAACGGAAGGAGAAATGCGGTCAGAATGGGTGCTCTATTAGTGATCAGGATCACAAGCGTGTCATGACAGCGTTTAAGTGCAATCCCAATGCATCGATCAGGGATGTGGCCAATATCTGTCCAAGTCTTTCGTTCAGATAGCAAAGGACTGGGAGGGACTGCGTGCGTACAAAGTTCTGGAGGATTCAAGGCGCAACAATCGGCAAAATACGGTGAGAAAGTAACGGGCTCGGAAACGGTACACCCAGATGGTGACGAAGCCTCACTGTCTCATCATGGATGATGAGACTTACGTCAAGGCGGGTTTCCGGCAGCTTTCGGGGCAACTGCTCTTCATCGCCCAGAACAAGTTTGATGTTCCGGAGGAAGTAAGGAAACGGAAAGTTTGCCAAGAAATACATGATTTGGCAAGCGATCTGCTCATGAGTATACGGGGGATATACTTCAAGGATTGTCTACATAAGCGTTTGATTTCTCTGTTAAAGCAACACGAGGGCCCTTCGATCTTCTGGCCGTATCTAGCTTCGTGCCACAAACAAAATGTTGTCATGGAGTGGTACAAAGCCAACGGGGTAACTTTCGTACCCAAGCACATCAAGGCATCGGAACTAGGGCAAAAAATACTGGACTATTACGAAGCAGGCACTACGGAAGCATCCCAAAGAGGTCAAATCTGTGAAAGACATGAAGAAAGGGTGGGTTTCCACACAAAAGAAGCTGCAGCCAGATGTTGTACAAAACCTAATGAGTCTAGTTAAGCGTAAGGTGCGAGCGTACCGTTATGGTATTGAAGTTGAATAAAATAAATAAGCCAAAAGATTACTGATGGGTTACACACTTAGATTTTTTTTACAGTATACTGTAATTTTTTACCGAATATGAAACAGTTGAACATTCGGTAGTTTTTAAGTTTTACAATACGTTCAGTAAATTTGCTGAACGATTGGTAACGCGAGCTGTAACATTTTTACCGAAAATTCTGTAAACATTTTACAGTTGCTTAGTAAAATTTACAGGTTCGTTTGAAAACAGGGTTTTATTGATTTTCTTTCTTGATTTCATTTCCTGTTCATTGTTGTTTAGTTAGATCATTTATTTGTATGTTAATAAGAAAAATAGGATAATCAGCTAAACAAAACTTGGTTACCATTATGATTTTAATGGAAGAGTTCATGATACCCGGTGACAATTTTGTCCTGAAGCATTTCGAAATGTTCACTGAAATAAGCAGCATTTGGAAAAATGAGTAGAAAGACAAAGTATCAACACACATTTTTCAACGATGTATAAAATATCTTTCGAATTACCCACCAAAGGCTGCTGCAATCGGATGATCTTTGGGATAAGCCAACAATTCCCTGCCTGCAGAATATGGCTACGGTCCCGGAAAGTTGCTGTCCATTCCTCCAGTTTGGGCACTAACTTTTGGCTGCACCGTGAAACTAAGCCGAGCTGACCAACATCAACTTTAAATGGCGGGAAAAGGCCGCGTTTGACAGCAAAGAATAAATTTAAAATCTGATCGGTACTTTTTTTTACAATTTATTTTGCAAAAGAATAAATTTACAGTACATTCGTAATTATGTTTACAGTGTTGCGGTACTGAAGCAATTTACAGTTTCGATCGGTAGTTTTTCTACAGTTTAACGGCAGTTTTCTATAAATTACAGAAATCCAGTATTTTTGATTGCTGGAATTTTGTAAAATGTCATTTTTTACAATACGTTCGGTGAAATTTCGGTTTTACAGACCGAGTTCAGCAAAAAAAAGTACTGAACAAAATTTTGGAAATTTGGTGTGTATATTTCATTGTCTGAAAGTTTGAGAAGGTTCGGTCAACTAGGTTATCTTTAACAGCGTTTTTTTGTGAAGCAGTTTGATGTGGGACACCCTTTAGGATGGGCGCTCCACATGGTAAATATGCTGGTTTATTGTTACAGAATTAAATAAAACTTCGCTTTTCAGCTAACAACTGAAGATTGCCTGCCACAGAAAACGAACTTTTTGAGGAATTTAGACTTCCATTTAGTTTAAAATTCTTTCGGAGCGCTGAGGTATAAAGTTTCTGCCTAAGAATACGATCAAACACCATGCAATAGCATTTTGTTTACAAAATTTTGTACAGTTTCAAACGCTTCTTTGTCTCTAAACTCAGCTTTGCAATCCTGGTCAACATAATCCTGGTCTTAAAACTTATTAACCCAGTCTTTATTTTGATTTAGTGCCAACGTAACTCTCCTTCGCTCTTAGGAAGTAGGATTGCGAGACATTTAGCTTTTAGCCGCTTCCTTCGAAGAAAGCTTCAAGTTCCGATTGAAAAGATCCCCGTCGTAGTCACTCAAATACCTTTTGGGTATTTTCGTAACTTGTCCGGAGGTGAGATTCGAACTCATGACGAAATAGGTATGGATGAAAGATAAAAAAGAAATAAAAATACTTGAAAAACACTTCAATAGCAGAGTTTTGCCAGCTATTCAAGTGTTTTTCATACAACATTGATACAACATAAATAATTTTTTTTCGAACAATTTATGATTAGGGCCTAAAAGCCAATTGTCAACAATAAGTTTAAACGTAGATTTCTCAAAATAATCTTGTAAATTGAAAACAGCATCTTGTAGAAGAAGGTTTGTTCTACCATTTGGTGTAGTTGGATATCGTAGGAGTATTGTAATTTGTGATAGATTAATGTTGAAAGTCATTGGTTACCATTGGCTCCCAGGTCCTTATCATCAATTACTCGAAATTTATCATGTTAAAGTGAAGATACAAATATGCCTAAGCGTAAGACTTCGAGAGAACAAATATCATACAGTAAAGTAAAGAAAATGCTATATCTGCATATTGTAAGATCAACCATGTAGTAGTAATTTTATAACTACATATACAGAAAGAAACATTTAATTTTCTGCGTTATCTAAAGCACATCAAGAGGGCTGGGCTGCAAAACTTTATTTATTTATTTGACAACATCTTCGACACAAAAGTCGCACAGACTGGTTAATCGACACTCTTAATTCTAAGTTTAAAAACTACTTTGCTAACATTAAAATCGAAACAGTCACTCACTTCATTGAAACGTCTACAACATAAATCCAGTGGATTGTTCAGGCCGTAAATTGTTCGATGGCCGGGGATCCACAGCAGTTGCCGACTTCGGAGCTGACGAGTAGGTACATAAAACAACATATTTTCGAGAAGGCTGCTACAGTCGATGTTGCACTTAGGGACGTCAAAAATGAACAACTTTTGCAGCATCACTCGACGACTCACCAGCGGTTGTTAATCGAGGAGTGCGCATCGACGTTTGTATGGTGGTAAGTTCACTGGGTCGTTCCATGGCAGATTACGTAGAGCATACCTTATGAAGCGCTTCTGGACTCTCTCAATGCGAGCTATATGGACGGCATGATACGGAGCCCAAACCTGCACTCCATATTCAAGTACACTGCGATCTAAAGCACAGAAGAGGGCCTTCAGCGCATGCACGTCATTGAAATGGGCTGTGTTCCGGCGTAGGAAAGCTAGCATTGCATTGGTGTTCGCAGTTTTCACTGAGATGTGTTCGTTAAAGCGAAGCTTACTATCAAGTATGACGCCAAGATCCTTGATCGAAGTGACTCTTTCTAATGGCAAGTTGTTCAATATCAGCTTGCAGTGCACTGCAATCCACAAGCGATTTAATCAATCGAAACAGCTTTAAGTCATCTGCATAGAGCAGTTTTCCAGACTTGAGGCTATCGCACATATTTATCATTGATATGTGCGATAGCCTGAAGTCTGGAAAACTGCTCGAAGGACGAATATCAAAGGACCCAGATGACTGCCCTGCGGGACGCCGGAAAGAATGTCAAATACATTCGACCTAGCATCGTGCACTTTGACAAAAGCTTTACGCGCAGACAGATATGATTTCTGCCATTGAATGATCCAAGAAGGTAGTCCCAGGCGGTTCAATTTTTCAATTGCCAATACGTGAGGTACCTTGTCAAACGCTTTTGAGAAGTCAACGTAGATTGCGTCAACCTGACACCGCTTTTCCAGCTCATTGGTCACACTGTGGGTGTATGTCATGAGGTTCGACGTTGTTGACCGCTTTTTTACGAATCCATGTTGATGCTCGGATATCACAGGTTGCAAGGCAGGATACAGCACGTCGTGCAATAGACTCTCAAAAACTTTCGCTAGGCTGTTCAAAATAGATATCAGTCGATAATTCTCCACGCAATGTGTGTTTCCAGCCCTGTGGATTGGAATTATTGATGCCAGTTTCCAAGCATCCGGAAATACTCCTTAGATCAAGAATCGGTTGAAAATCGCTGCGACTGGAACAGACAGCGACTGAGCACATTCTTTGACAAAGACGGGCGGAATGAGATCGGGACCAGGACCTTTAGATGAATCGACAGCGCTGAGAGCTTTCTTAAAAAATGGTAAGTCAACAACTGTGATGGAGCGTGCGTCCCCGCAACATAGCCGGGTATTGTGTGAAAATTTATTTTTTTTCCTTCATGGCAATGATAATGCAAGTCCATCTACAATTGCAGCTGGACCACAATCGAAAGACATGCAGACAGTACACAACATGTTATCCTTATTTTATATTATAACATCCCTTCACAATATTTTTTATGTTATTTTCAGCTTCGCATTTATTCGTCGACATAAACTTTAGTCCACTTAGCCCCCATTGAGCGAAATAAGGCGCTATAACCATGGCAATTATTGCCAGGCTTTTGGTTCAAATGCCAAAAGTTCACCCACAGGCAAAAAGAGCATAAACTAATAATTCTAGCATCTATGCTCCCAACGATTAAGTACAAATTATCACACTGTTTAACTCTAAATGGAAACCTTTGGTACTGGAGGTCCGCGTTTTCTTCCTTCCCTTGATTCAAAGTAGTAGAGCGATTTTAGATCTTTCTGGAATCGGTCTATTTCTTGAAATCCTCTCTGTGGCACATACTACGCAGTTGGGCTGGCCGATGGCAAGAAAAATGATGTATTCAAGAAACCATCATTTTCAAGGATGCCTTAAAGAGGCATCGTTAGTGTGAAATTAGATTAGTTTAGAATATCTTAAGCACATAAAAAGAATGCTAGATTTGGCAGAAAATAATTCGATATTTCATGTCAATTAAAAGCCAGATAACGCCCCTGAATCTAGCCTGTTGTATGGGGCATGAAAGATCGCAAACAATTTCGTTGTTTACGCCTCCTTTAGTTTAAATTTAACAAGGGTAAATTTTACGCACCTGTTAAAATTTATTTTTTTAACAGATGAGCTATAATTTAAGCTGTCCAACAATGTCTGTATGAGTTTGAAAAAAGCATAGAAAGGAACAAGCAAGCAAGGTCTCGCCTTCTTACCACGTAAATTGTTGACAGCACTGTCTAATCTATAACTGTGCAATACGTATTGAACAATGGAAGAACAAATCTATACTAAACATAACAGTGGACTTTTAAATATCAAGGTGCCAATTTTCTTATCGATTCAGCTCATAATAAGTTTATCGTATCTGAAGTTATCCACAATAAACTTTGTCTATTTACAGAGAATGTTAGGTGGCATAAGGCCTGTACTCGAAAAATACGCACCATTTTTTTCTGTGTGTTACTTTTTTGTCTGTAAGTAAAAATTTATGAAAATATGGGAATAACTAGTTTGAAGTGAATTGTTTACATGTGCAAAATTTCATAACAATGGGTTCTGTGGTTATTGAGACGTCATCGAAACAAGATGAAAATCGCATGAGAATTTTGCGCGCCGTCATGGAAAATCCGACTGCGACCATGAGATGGATCGGAAGACAGCTGGGAATCACCCATACAACTGTGTCTCGGGTGGTTAAATCGTTTAAGGAGTCCCAGACGACCGAGCGACCGAGACCCTGCGAAGGCCCGGAAGGTGTTGGATCATTTCAAGTGTAATCCGAGCCTCTCGAACCGCGATGTGGCTCTGAAGGCAAAGTGTTCCGCCTGATTCGTTTAGCAAACCATGAAACGAGCTGGGCTTCCTGTATTCAAGGTCCGCAAGGTACCGAGCCGGTGGGGTCTACAAAACAGGGCGGCCAAATCCCGCGCAACGAAGCTGTATCGAGAGTAGTTAACGAAACCGATGTGTGTGGTTATGGATGACGAAGGCAGACGCAAAGCAGATACCGGGGCTGGAATTCTACGTTTCCAAATCACGGTTTGATGTTTTGGAAGACATAAGGAAGAAGAAAGTGTACAAATTTGCCAAAAAATACTTGCTCTGGTAGGGTATATGTCAATGCGATAAACTTAGTAAACCGTGCATCACAACGGGTACCATCAACAGCGAAATTTACCGCATCGAGTACCCCCAGAAGCTTCTGTTGCGCTTCCTGCGATCCCATGGAGGCGAGACATTATTTTGGCCGGACCTGGCATCATGCCATTTCGCGCGATTTACGTTGGATTGGTACAGAGACAATAACGTTGTTTTGGTACCAAAACCACCAACCCCCCAAATTCACCAGAGATTCGTCTGGTGGAAAGATTTTGGGCCAAAGTTCGAAAATCGGCCAAGGTGCTTAAGAACGAGCTGAAGTTGAAGAAAGAATGTATGAAAGTGACCAAAAATTTCGGCTCCACCATTGCACAAAATGTAATGAGCAAAGGAAATTAAATAAAGTAATTATGCCGAAGCACTCCATGTGTACTTACTCCATGTGTATTAGTTCGTTCTCTGATAGTTTCAAGAAAATCCGACTTAAAATAAAGTTTTGGCGAACACTTTGGTCTGGTGCATTTTTTTCGAGTACAGGCCTTAACACAAAACAGAACAATGATGTTAGTCTAATGCATATGTAAGTCATTGCATATCATACTAAGTAAATATCAGCTTACCGTGATGCAAATTTTCTTACATAAAAACGTACGTTCTACATGAATATTCTTACATTGTTGATTTTCCCACGCACTGAAAAAATTTCATAACACCATCGCAAGGCAACTGGCAAACTTCATTAAACTCTCGGTTAATTAGTTAATTAAGTCGCAAAGGCTTATTAATTTCCTTTTCAAAAACTCCTTACAACTCGATCGGTGCAATAAGACAACCATTAAACCGTCATCAGCACTCACCATCATCCCCTCATCATCATCGACATAATAACATATTTCACCGACATCCTCACCTCGTACTTAAAACGCTGCAACGATCGTCGAACACTGCTGAAACGCTACACACAGCAGAAAACAAAAGCTTAAAAAACCATTTCCAGCGTAGAAAATCATGTTTCTCACCTATTGCCCTGAAAGCTAGTTGATTCGTCAATCTACCAAGATCCAGCAGCGGCGCGCACTGTCGAAATTGGCTTCCCCATGAGTTGACTGACACATGTTATTAACATTGAACCCAATGCACTGTGCACTGCGCCATGCACATGGTGTCGAATGTGATTTTCGCGAAAAAGGTGATTTACGTCAATTCAGGGCAGACGCAGCCGAGAATAATGAGTTTGGGGGCCGAATAATTAATTAAAAGAGATAATTCCCATGGATTTGAACTAACCTTTGAGAAAACGATTTTACAAGCAATATCGATTTGGGTTCATTGATTAAGATCCGAAGGATTTCCATGACCATCGAGCCACCTTGTGATTGATTTAGCATACAATGGATTTGGGAGTAATCTCTTATACCATTCAGAAAACTTTGTTAAAGTTTGTGCAATCTAGGATAAAAATACGAAAAATATTAATACCTTACATTTATTTTCAGCAACCTAGGCACTTTGCTAACAGTGAAGAAAAATAATTTAAACACAAATAACGCATTTGAAATCCATTTACTAGCCATTTATGTTTCTTTTTATATGGCGCAAATTGCACTGGTCCTTATTTTTTATTATTTGCAATGAAACATTTCCCTCTATTTTTTTCACTTTCGTCAATATGTTTTATGTATTGGACGTATAGTTTGTTTCATCAACTTATAAAATTTATCAAAATGAGCAAAATACTGAAATTTTGCGGCGCAACAGTAGACTAGGTTTGAGTAATTAAAAACACCGTTTATTTTATTGCAGTTTCGTTTCGGCTAAAATATTTACCTGCACTTAGTAATTCAGAAAAAGCACCAAAAAATGAAAAAAGTGCCACTAAATTATTAAGGCCTGTGCCAACAAATAATGTGTGATCAGCATTAAAAAATTAGGAATGAGCAATAAAAGATGAGAAAAGATCTTCGGATAATCTAATTGTGACCGGTAAATCTGTCAAATAAAGCAACAGCTATTAGTATATGTGCAATTAAATATGGCAGTATTTCCGCAAAATTATGTAACTTGAGCACTAAACTATTCGCATATGTCTTTTAATTTTGTTAGATTTTCCCATAAAAACAGTAAAATGAGCAATGGATATTTATTTATCCATTGCTCATTTTACTGTTTTTATGGGAAAATCCAACAAAATTAAAAGACATATGCGAATAGTTTAGTGCTCAAATTACATAATTTGGCGGAAATACTGCCATATTTAATTGCACATATACTAATAGCTGTTGCTTTATTTGATAGATTTACCGGTCACAATTAGATTATCCGAAGATCTTTTCTCATCTTTTATTGCTCATTCCTAATTTTTTAATGCTGATCACACATTATTTGTTGGCACAGGCCTTAATAATTTAATGGCACTTTTTTCATTTTTTATTGCTCAAATCTCTCTTTTAATTGATGATTAATTATGCTGCCGTTTCGTTTCATATCTGACCACTATATGGAATGTGTTGACAGCAGTTTGTTTTGATTTTTTTTCTCTTTCAGTGCTGACAAGTTCGTCACGATCAATTTTGTTTCAAAGAAGCTATAGCCGCCCAACGAAAATTAAGTTTTGACACGAACTTCGAAAATCCGACGTGGTCGGGTTCAAAAATTGCGAAGTCGATGTAATTGGCTAAATCGGCCGTGTGCAGTATTTTCATACAATTCCGAGAGCGGCATGCTATCAATCGGCAGGATTAAAGCAAGCGTGTAGTGGAAATGAAAATCGGAAGTTGCATTTGGGAAAGATAAGCGAAATTCAATACCAGCCAAAGCATCGTCAGAAGGATTCGTCTGCGAGAAGGATTTAGATCTTTTCGGGCCAGTAAGCTAACAGTAACAAACAGGACACTGAAGCATAATCTAGTGGCAAAAATACGTGCTCGGAATATGTAAAATGAGGTTCTCACGTTGTACAAAGGATGCATTCTCATGGATGACAGCTTCCCGAATAAAAGGGTTTATAAAGCCACTGGTGATCTCGTTAGCAAGTTTAAATTTATAATGTTTGAAATTGGAAACATCCTTATTATCAACATGCAACCCTATGAGTGGATAGCAATTTCAGCTAGAACCAAAGATGTGATGAGAAAGTATTGATAACTAAGAGCACGGCAGGTTGTGAAATTGAATAGAAGTAATTGAAATTGAGCGTAGGGCTTGTTTGAAAAGCTGCATCCGATCGAGCAGACAATCTCTTGCCTTGCTACCACAGTGCATGGTAGGCAAGGGGAAGGAAACCCCCTTGACAGGCAAAAGAGTGCCGGCTTGATTGCGCTCATATACCGCCAATGGCACAGATCAGTTCTAGCGATGTGAAATTTCTGTTTTACACTTCCTAAAGGCTATATGTGACAGAAATTCATTTCCAAATTTGAAAGACACAACTTCTTATGTTACACGGTTATGTTCCTTTCGTCGTCATTTACCTCAGAGAGAAACCCGGTAACGTCTTGTATGCTGATTCTCTTAACAGCATTTTTTTGATGGAGTCCCCATCATGGATTCAAATAAATTTAACTAATTATGGGTTTTGTTGTTGCATTGAGCATGTAATCAATTATAATGCTTGAAATTGGAAATGTCCTTCTTATATTCTTGGCGGTATATGAGCACGATCAAACCGGCACTCTTTTGCCTGTCAAGGAGGCTCCATTCATCTTGCCTATCACGCATTGGCAAGAGATTGTCTGCTTGACCGGATGCCACCTTTCAAACATGCCCTACGCTCAATTTCAACTACTTCTATTCAATTTCACAACCTGCCGTGCTCTTACGGATTCAATACTTAATATAATCACAGAGAACAGACATCCAAGTCAAATTCAAAAACTGTGTAAGAAATTTAACGGCCATTTCATAATCGTAATGAACTGGCAATAGCGTGGCGGCGCTGGCATCGCCACCCATTGACCAGCTTGAAATCTTATTCAGCAACTAAATTTTTTTGGCAGTTCAGTCCTTTCATCGCACGGTCAACGAATCTTACCCATGTTCGATTAAAAATCGCAAGTGGCCACAGCCCGAGAGATGGCAATAGTGTTTTAACGTATTTTAATTTGAATCCTTACACAAGTTTTTTTGAGAAATATATTCCAGTTTGGATGTCTGTTCTCTGTGATATAATTGATTACGTGCTTCATGCAACAACGAAAAACATGATAAGTTAGATGTTAGTTCAAATTTGTGCTTTGCCGATAAGTTCAAAAGAAATCATATGATTTTGCTTGGTATTTGCAGCTGCGGAAAAAAACACAAATGTTCGTGACAAACATGTCCACGGATTCTGAAATGTACAAGCAGGAGTGCCTAAATAAACATATTCTTTTGTACATAAAATCTCACTATGAAACAAGAAAGTTTTGGCCTGATTTGTCAAGCTGCCACTACAGCAGAAAAGTTTGATTTTAATTTGATGTCTATATCAACATAAGTTTTCGAATTGCTGTCTTTATGATATTAGACTTCACTCGGGTATCTTGCCCGTAATGAGTACGTTGTCCTGGGGTGCACAGCAGTTGCGGATTACGGAGTTGACGAATTGCTGCGGACACTCTTAAAAAGGCTGCAATTGTTGATGTTACACATTATCACGTCAAGTATGATCAATTTTTGAAGCATCCATCGACTACTCGTGGAACATCGTATATTTAGTGCGCATGAATGATTTTAAGGGTTAGATTGGATGATCTGAAGAGATCTGCCCGAACTCGGTCAGTGAAAGATACGTAACCGATGAAAATCTTCTAGAAACGGATCCGGCAAAAATCTTATTGGTCAATACGGAAAATGGCTGTCGATCTCAATGTTTTTAAATCGTCCTTTCAAAACAATGTCAAAAAAGATCTAGGACTTCCAGCATTCAAAAAACAAAAATTACATAGAGTTTCCAGGCCTTCGATGAAGAAAAGGCTTGAAAGAGCGAGCCTTATTCCATCGGTGCACGCTGGGGAGGAGTTCGCCTTTTCTGGCGAAACATATTTATCCTTCAACAGTCCCATAATAGCGACAGAAATATTCTACGGTTCCAAAATTCGGCGTTGGTTTGAGGTAAAATTTGCAACCTCACCTCAGTCAAAAAAAAAAAAAAACGCTAAAGTTACCACCGTTATTTGTAAAATGGGAGTTTTGGAGAAAATTCTTGAACCAAGTGTCCGTGCATTGTTTGGGAATGATCATTCGTTGTTCTAGCAAGATGAAGCATCATTCCACACGGCAATTTTTGTCAAGAGTTGGCGCAGGAAGATTTCGGCCAGGGGCTGGCTAGTCATGCAGAAAATGGTTACAGTTTTGGCTCAGAATGTGACAGCACATCGGTCTCAAGCTTAATGAATCGCGACTAAAACATGACTCACAACAAACAACCGCTTAAATATTCTGTCAAAATAACACAGCGAATCAAAACAAACAAGTTCTCAAAAGCGTAAGAATGTATTGCAAGGTGCAAGGTGGACCTGACTATTTTTTGTGGCATGGTGTGTGTGCTCTCGAAGGTAAACGAGCACAATGCATCAACTTTGGCACATTTCAAGTCAGCAATCGAGATAATATTGGACGATATATCAATGGAAGCCGTGCGTTCCACCTGTGATTGGTTTGAGAAGCGGTGGAAACTGGTCGAAAGGGTTAAAGGGGAAGTTATTCTGAAACACATGCTGTCTTGTATCTGTTTGACATTGCCTTTAAATCGATGCAATCAATAGTTAAACCTGGATTGCCAATAAGGAATAGTTTTTTTTAAGGTTTACTGGTGGGAATCTGAATAGAGTAGAAACCTCTACGCCAGGCCTTTGATGATATCGTTGAGTAAATCTTTTCGAATCATTTTGCCAGCCGTACACGGAGCATGTCGTCCAAGAAGACGCTGTTACAAATGATTCGGAAGGAGCCACGTTTGAAAAATTTGAGTCCGTTCGTCTTTTTCGTCAATTGTCTTTTGGTTATTTCGTTAGTCAGTGTTACGTTTACAATGTTTAATACGGGTAACTCTAGAGGGTTTTCAATAAGGTCGAATAAAACTTTTCATCGTTGTGTAGGTGCAAATCATGTGCATTCTGTGCATTGGTATTGGTGCCAGCTTTAGCCTCATATATAGGCTAACCGCACGCACGGTGTCGAATTGCTTTCATTTGTTGTTTGTTTGTTTGTTTGTTTGTTTACCGCGCACAATGAAAAAAGTACCGTGACATTGTAGAAAAGTTATTTGCCAGTTGTTTGCGATACCACCATCCGTCGGTACCGGGAGATGGGCTCGGGCAAGAACCGTGCTGGATCCGGGTGGCCGCGTTCGGCGAGGACGCCAGCAGCCATCAAGGTGGTGAGGGAGCGGGTTCGTCGAAAAATAAACCGCTAGATTCGGTAGACCGCTGCTGACCTGGGTGTGTACATCAGAACTGCCCAAACCATCATGACGAAGGACTTGAGATACAACTTACCTTACCAATCAGACTAAGGCCGGCGTGGCCACTGCTGTACACAGAAGTTGTGTTCATTCTATTCGGTCCATGGCTGTCACTCGCCAGTCTCGCTGTCTGCGGAGGGTCCGCAGGTCGCCTTCTACTTGATCGATCCACCTTGCTCGTTGCGCGCCTCTTCTTCTTGTACCTGTTGGTTCGTTTTCGAGAACCATTTTCACTCGAGAGCGTCCCTGATACTCGGACGACACACATCACTCGATCCATCGTTACTTTGATCAACCGCGTCAGTTTTTCCGGAAATCCATATTCGTGTATGATTTTCCATATCTGGTCTCGATCGATTGTATCATACGCTAATTTGAAATCGATGAAAAGATGATGTGTGGGCACGTTGTATTCACGAAATTTCTGCAGCACTTGCCGAATCGCGAAAATCTGGTCCATGGTAGCGCGGGCACCCATGTATCCCGCTTGGTATTGCCCCACGAACTCCTTTGCAATTGGTGACAGGCGGCGGCATAGTATTTGGGAGAACAACTTGTTGGCAGCGCTCAGTAGCGTGATCGCACGATAATTGCAGCAATCCAGCTTGTCAATCTTTTATAGATAGGACACACTATTCCCTCCGTCCAATCCTCCGGTAAACATTCCTCCTCCCAAATCTTGGTAATTATCCAGTGCAGCGCTCTGTCCGGTGCTTCACCACAGTATTTCAATAGCTCGCTTGGGAGTTGGTCAACACCAGCGGCTTTGTTGTTTTTCAACTGACCAATTTCCTCCTCAACTTCCTGAAGGGTTGGGGTCGGGATCCTGTCATCTTCTGCGCGTGTTTCTAGATTTATTACCGAGCCACTTTCGTTCGCTGTAACATTACTGTTCAGGTGCTCGTCAAAGTACTGCTTCCACCTTTCAATCACCACACACTCTCCTGTGGGAAGCCGAGATTCAAGCCGTACAAGAAACGCAAGGTTCACGGGGCAATGGAGGCTTCAATGAAGAAAAGGCTGGACAGAGTCAAACTGATACTTCCGCGGCACGCAGGTCAGGAGTTCGAGTTTCCTGTTGAGAAACTCTTTGTCTTGCAACCCCCGCACAATGTCCAAAATGATCGTCTGTGAGCGCCGACGTTGGCGACCTCCCCCCCCCCCTCCCCCAAGTGTCGACCAAAGCGTGGGCTTCAATATCAGAGGAAATGCTCTCGATTTTGTGTAATGACCGGCGTATCGATTGAATAATTCTGAATTTGCAAAAATATGCTAAAATGAATAAATAAATAAAGAAAAATGTTTTTGAACCTTGCTTAAGGAATTTTTTTTTCTGGGAAATACTGAAATTTGTTAAATAAGCACATCATGCACTCATTGGCACGTCAAACTGTTGGCTTTGGCAATAAAATGGCAGTAATGAAGTAAACGACATGACTGAAATGTACTGTCATTTAAACAACTTGCACTCGGAAATGTGTATTCACTTTAGGAAAATTTATCTCGGAAAGCTAAACGGAGTCAACCCTTTGATGAGGCCTCTTTATAAAGCGCAAAACGTATCAAGTGAATGTAAACATTGTCGGCGTCAAACATCGATGTCCAGCCTTTTTACGCCGCTTCCGATCCAAAGATTTTCCTTTTTTCCGAAATCAGAAGATGGCATCTTGGACTCCTAAATTGCATCATATATCGATTTCCAGCCACTATACGCTGTTTCCGATCTAGAACTATCGATATTGTTGGGTGTTTTTTTTCTTTCGAAAAAGAAGCCGCTATCTCTTTTTCGAAATATAAGCGACTATCTCGGATTCCAAAATAGACGTCGATTTCCAACTTCAATTGGCCGTTCCTAATACGAAAATATTTATATTGCAGGCTATTTGACAGTGTTTCTCACTTTTAGCAACCAAAGTCGAATTCCAAAATGGCGCCAAACATCGATTTTCCGCCATTATACGCCGCTCTCAAATCAAAATAAATTTTGACAGTTTTTCTAGAACCGGAGGCTACCATCTAGGATTCCAAAATAGCGTCAGACATCGATACACGGCCTCCAGGTGGTCACCCAAATAACCCTATAGGCCTTGACCTACTGAACAACTTTGCTCAAGATCGTAGATCTCCATATGGCCAGAATCTCGAGATATTCCATGTTGTAACCAATTAAAGGGTGTACGGAATAAAATTTTGACACACACAAATATTTGGCAAAATTCGCTCGTTCAACGAACCTTCTTCTTTACACTACTTATAAGGTCCTGTACAACATTTGGACCATTTTTTCTTCATATCTTCCTCCGATTTCACTTCCTTAGGATGCTTCCGAAGTGCCTGCTTCATGATGGCCCAGTGCTTTTCAGTTGGCCGCAGTTCCAGTGCGTTCGGGGGGTTGAGATGCTTTAGACCTCCTTAGCCTTGTATTATTTCAAAACCTCTTTCGAGTTATGGCACGAGGCTAAATCCGGCCAGAAAATCGTAGGACCATCGTGTGACCTTAGAAGATAAAGTAGACGCGTTTCGAGGCATTCCTTTAGGTACACCTGCTCATTGGCCGTTCCAGTTGTCACGAATGGGATGCTCCGCTTTCCACACGAGAAAATTGCTTGTCAAATCATATATTGTTTGGCAAACTTTGACATCTTCTGCTTTCTAACGTCCTCAGGGACGTCGAATTTATGATGAGCAGTGAAGAACTGGAGCCCCGGAAGCTGCCGGAAGTCTGTTTTTACATACGTCTCATCATACATAACGCGGCAATGTGGTTTCGTCAACATCTGGGTGTAGAACTTCCGTGCACGTGTTTTACCTACCGTATTTTGCCGTTCATCGCGATAAGGCGACTTTTGGACTTTGCACGCAAGTTTTGGTTAGATTCAGTTTCTTTCTTTTGCCACATCTCGAACTGACCTGTTGGGATTTCTCTTGAAAGCTTAAACTACCCGCTTGTGATCCTTAACACTATACGGAGATCCATTTTTGCCACTTTTTTCCTTCCGATCGATGGTCAAACGTTCGCGGTACCGATTGAAAACTCGAGACACCGTAGAATGTACCATTCCCAGCTTCCTGCTGATGGCACGATGAGAAAGATCCGAATTTACGAGGTACGTGCACAACATTTCTTTGCGCCGCTGTTGTTCTTCCGATTCCATCTTCGCAACGATTGTACATCTGCTAGTGAAACTTACACAGCGTAAACAAATACACATTGAAATAATTCCATCCATAATTTCAACAGAAAATACCCAACGGTTAAAAGTAACTTTTTAAAAGTGGTGCAATTTCATTCCGTACAATCTTTAATACAAACATTTTGCATGCCAGCTAGCGCCACCCACTCAGCCAATCCCGAATTAAATTAATTTCATCAGCTACGTTCGCCTACATCCCGATGGGTAAAATTGCTGTAGCCGAGTGCCACCACCCACTTTTAGACTGTGGTGCCACTTCAAAAAGTGTGAAATCATTGTACATAATTGAGCAGCACATCAAAATGGATCAACTTCCCTATTTTAAACTCAAATTAAGCACGGTTTATTTCAAACGCTTTATGACCGAGTGACACGTGTTTCCAATGTGCCTTAGATTTTTAACTTTAAAGTAGCTTTGTTGGATGAAAACTGAAAATACTACTTTTCCCATACTGAGAAAGTCAAAATCTCAAATAAAACTCGAAATCGATAAATCTTAATCGATAACTAAACGATTTAAAAAAATGGACCATTCCAGGGATAGCCTAGTGTATGAGGAGCTGGTGCTTACGCTGGTTTTCGGAGAGTAAAAAGTTCATCAAAGACAGTAATTACATACAAAAACATCAGCTATATTAGTGGCAAGATAGCCGAGAAATCAGATTGCGTGGATGGTATGACCCACCGTACAAGAGGAGACTTTACTGTACGCTATACAGAAAGAAGACAAAGCTTTTCAGGTTTTCTGCTCACCGCATTTACCAAAGAGGGATAAATTCGATTGGGCGGGCATTCCATCAAAGCCTGAAAATGAATTTAATTAGAAAGGGAACATCTACTAGTTACGTCACGGAGAAAAAACTACTTTTCACCGGCCCGGTTTTCAACACGTTCACTCTAAGTTCCTTCAGCTCCGAATGGGAGCCTTTGTGAAGCTACAAAGTGTGGGCTGCGGTTGGCATGACGGAATTAAATTCTTATTTCGACCATACAAGCTGCAATTTGGTTGTACAACTTATTGCGATGTACCATACATACAGTACAACCAAATGATGCACGGTAGAACCATAGCTGTTGAACTACCAACTACCGCTCCTAAGGAAATTGTCTGACCTAAGGAAACTTCCAAAAAGTATGCCTAACCCTTTGCTCTTCTGAGATTTCAACGATTTCGAATTTGATCCTGACAAGCCTACAAAAACTTTAATTTTTAGTTTGAAACTGACCATTGCACGAACAACGGGTTTGCAACGGTTTATTGACCAGCACATACTGTGGGTGTTTGCATTTTTTACATTGGCATTGCGTTGTGCGAAAGGCCGGTGCTGTGGGTTTCCGCACGCGTCTCTGAATGAACGGACATGATTGGCAAAAACGTGAGCAACGGGCAAATATCGTCACAAGCGATTGAATATCCGCATGAACTGCCCGCACGAACACTGGAAAGACGAGGGGTCGTGCGTAGACAATCTGGCAGGTAGAATGACCGTGTTCAAGTCCCATTCGCAGTGGCAGCGACATTCATCAAGGTTTTTGTTTTCTACTGACAGCGTGTCGTTGTCATTTTCGTAACTGCAGATTTGTACGTGCAGGTTGACTGCAGACTGCCGGATTGTTGTTCTTTTTTTTCTCTGCTAGCTGTATGTTTTGATTCCGCTTTACTTCTGTTTCCTTCTTTACCGTTTATTTACTGGAGTTACTTTCGATAATCGATTGTCAGCTCGTAAGGAATGTGTTGAGCATTCGGTACCAGCTGATGGAAACGATTAAGTCATTTGTGGTGGATTTCTGTTCCTTCTGTTTTATTTATTGACCTCTAGTCGATTCTGTTGATGAAGAATTCAAAAACTCAAGTATTGATTAAATCTTAACTATTCAAAAGGACCAATGTACATTGATCGATTCACCTAACCAGCTTTCCGTTTGGACATCCACATCAGTCACCAACAAGAAACCGAATAAATCCTTTATATATAGTGTTTCCGGGTGTATTTTATGAGTGGATTTGACTGAGTTTTGGATACTATTTTATATATTTGACAGATATAAATGAAAGATGAACCGAACAGTACGGCAAAGCAGGGATATTCTAGAGTTCGGTACACGAAAATCGCGAAAACTCGGTAAACTGTATATTTTTAAACGCCAAACACTTCCCTTTGAGTCAATTCCGCGACGGCTATGTCCACCGAAAAACATGATTTTAGCTGATTCGATAAGGTCTGGAAAATCGGTCAGCCATTTTATCTTCGCGTGCGCAAAAATTCTCCGTACTATGTTTTTTTTTTTATCAGATGAAAATGGAAAAAAATAGACAAGAGACTACAACAGAAGGATGCACGTTTAGTTGAAATCTCCTAAAACAGAAAAGTCGGTTTGTTTGACAGCGCTCGGTAATCTATATATATAAAAATGAAATGCTGTCCGTTCGTGACAGCATAACTCACGAACGACTCAATGGAATTACTTGATTTCTTTTTCATTTGATTCGTCTTGAATTCCAACAGGTTTTTAAAATAAAAAATGTACGAAATTTATTCGGGAAACTAAAAAAAATCATTTAAATTAAATTTTCACTTTGTATGGAAATATCATAATAGAAAACAACAACACCATCCATCGAGTTGGAAGGAGAAACCGTTGGAAAATTTTATAATGCCGTCTTAATTAACAAAAAAAGGACGTGAGAGGAGCGAATCTCTCATTGTTATTTAGGACTTTTTGAAAAATTATGCGAAAAACGATAATACACTGGAGTCGTTTATTATGCGAGTTTTTGTTTACGTGGTGTTCAGAATTCACGCGAGGAGATACTGTTTACTTAGATTTTGTCATTAAAGCGTTTAAATAATCACTTTTGTTGCTTTTTACGAGGTTTTCGTAAATTACGGGTTTGTACGTGAATTCTAGGAGCTACTCAGTTGTTTTTAAGGATTTTTTTTTCAGCGCACTCATTCCTGCGTAAAAAACAACCTCAACCAAGTAACATTGCCAAAACCATCCAGCTTTTCTAAGTTTTATTAAAGTTTTATGAAAGCCACCAGAAATCAATTCGGTTTTCTTATGGCAGCAAGAGATGCCAATAGGTTTCAAATTTTAGTCAGGTTTATAAGAACCTAAACAGTTTTTTTACAACAATCTTAAAACCTTAACTTCTAAAATTTTATCCCTATCAAAGTTTTTATTTTGACTTTGTAAAATCATAAAATGCTGTTTTGAAATACCGTTTTAGGACTCATTCATATTATCTTAGTATGGTCAGTTGAAAAAGCATTTTAAAACCATTTTGCTTCCAGTAAATGCATTAAACGGCTAATTGGCAATTTGAAAAGCTTCCAAGCGACCAGATAGTTTTATAGTAACTGAAATGTGTAAAAAAAAAACACTAAATTTTAAATTTCATACAATTGAACTGTAGATCTAAGGCAAATTTTGGTATTCGTTCAAATAACCTTATTGAATTCCATCAATTTTCAGAAGTTTCTTGATTAATTTATCGAATATATTTCTTTAAATTTTGTTTTTGATGTTGTTAACTCGCATAATTTCCGAGGCGCATTAATTTTCAGCTCTTATCATGCCAATATTCACCATACAATTAAATGCGCATATGATTTGGAGCATGATATGCTAAACAAAAAAACTCAATTTCTTTTATATATTTTGCTTTCATACATAATTTTCCGCAACACTTGAGCTTTTTTCTTAGCCATTATTTACTGTCGAATGAATCAGAAGAGCAGAGAATCGAACAAAGCAGAACAACAAAAACCAACCACGATATCGCCGTGAATTTTGACAGCTGTGGCCATTCGGCATTATCTTTCATAATAACATCTTTCACTAGAACATTTTCAAAATCTTTATGGTCTTGGAAAGGTTTTATTAATTTGTTCTCACAACCGTCTAAAGAGTGGGCCACTTTGTACACATTTCGGCTTTATAGATGCATAGAGGAGGTGTTGGTGGACAAAACAGTTTTGAATGTAGTTTCATCAACAAAGCCGAGAGGAGCGCTATACGGCTGGAATAGAACTGAAATTGTTACTTGGGCAGTGTAAACGTGTAGGTTCACGTATAAATTGAAACGTTTGTATTGGTGATATCTCGCAGCGAGATGTAAATAGGAGTGAAGTTCGATGGAGAATGAGAGTATTAGTTTTTGTATTCTATGTTGATCTGACAGGTGTATAATAACATTTTTGTTTATATTAGTATCGTTCACTGTTTATATTAATATTGCATCAGGAAAGTGAAAACGAACATATTACTAGAAATTTAGAAGAAATTAATTATGTTGCAATTTCAATTTCAATTAGTATTATTGTGCAATGCCTCCTACTAGACGAAGTAATATTGGTCGCTGCAGCCGCACGACTGTTAGCGCAGCAAAATCTTGAATGAGACGTTCTGCATGCAACTCAAAATGACTTGGATCGACAACGAATGGCACGGGCTCGACCGATGTTGGATCAAGAAGAGAGGGCAGGTCGAAATACAAGCGATAGAAAGAAGCGTAATCGGGAAGTATCAGAAAGATCTGGTGACAATCGTACCCAAAATAACATCACTAAACGACTACGACAGCAAACCTACATCTTGCAAAATCTTCAACGTGCATTTAAATATGATCCTTTGATTAATTTCAGTGCGGATATATCAATCGCCATTGAATCAATGAGTGAAGTTTGTTCTCATTGTTATGCATTGTAGCTCCCAAATGAAACACCAAATGAATTGTGTTGTGCAAGTGGCAAAGTTAAAGTAACGCCACTAAATCCACCACCAGAGCGTTTGCGCTCATTGGTGTCTGGATCAGAAAGTGATTCTAAACATATTCTGCAGAACATCCAGAGTTATAATGGTTGTTTTTAAATGACTTCGTTTGGGGCAACGAACATAATAAGAGAACAGTTCATGCCAACACCTATGGTAATATTTATATTGTTCTATAAGTTTTTTTGGACAATAAACCATACCTTACAGCAACACATTTTGATTAAATCATCACACAACAGTAAGAAATTAACTCTAAATAAATGGAATTAATACTTACTGCAAATAAACTTTTTCATTTATAACTCCTTCTCCAATTTTCCATTGAGTAATTTAATTATGGGCAGGACAACGTCTGCCGGGCCAGCTAGTATTTGAATAAACTGATACTCGGATATTGCTGATTGGATTTATTTTAGTCAAACGAGATTTTACGGTAAATTTGACAAATTGTGAGATGGGTTTCAAATGGTGATTTGACAAATTCGAAGGAGAGCACGAGAGACCTCTGCTCCTCACAAGTTCCTACCTTACGCCTCCACTAGTCATATGATCACAAAAGACTGTCAGCTGAAACATGGAAACGTTGGTTGGCATTTGACCTCGGATTTCGGGGAAATCACCTCGATTTTGCAAAATGTCGAAAATTAGAAGAGTCTTCGCAACATTCCTCCGTATACTTAGAGTTTCCAGCCTAATTAGTCGACACCGATTCGCGTAGCTTGGAAGACGAATTGGATCATTCTATGGCAATCGTCGTAGGGCGAATCGAATAAATCGCCGTTGAACTGATTCAATTCTATCGATTCCATTTTGGTAGTGAGGGCTCCAAACAGTTGAACAATATTCCAAAATCGAACGAACCAACGCACAGTTGAGCGCCTTTAAGCAATTAATGTCGGTGAATCCTTTAGTTAGTCGAAAAATAAACCCTAGGTTTTTCGAGGCTTTCTTCACTATAATATTAACGGTCTTACGATTCCTTAGGCACCAATCAACGAAGGAATCCAACTGTTGTTGTAGAAAATGCGCGTCAGCGTTTGAGCGAATATTTAGGTAAAGCTTGAAGTCGTCAGCAAAAGAAAATCTCGGTCCAGCCAGAACTGCGTTCACGTCATTGAAGTAGAGAAGACAAATGAGTGGTCCAAGATGACTACCTTGTAAAATTTCTGACGTGATAGGAAATGATGCCGAGGTGGAATCACTAAAGACTACTTGTGAGTGACGGCCAATCATATAAGATTGGGCCAAAAACCTTAAAAGCCGTAACAAGCAAAAAAGGCTCAATTTGTTTTTTCAGCATTTCAGCATAACATTTACATTAAAATTTATGGTGGGTTTTGACCAAATTTGGATTTTTCAGATATAATCTCAAATAGGTTAAAGAGTATTTTACATACATCTACTAACCTAACGTCTGTGCTCCATCACAATATTGCTTATTGTGATGTGTCCAACTAAATGGATTAATTGAACTAAACGTGAGTTTGAAAGAAGGGAAACTTGGGATAGAGCACACGTACCCACTGGTATTGGCCAACGTGCTTTTTTACATTTGTTTGAGAATGTGTTAAGCGACACAAATTTCTGTATCAGTACCCGGAATTTTTGTTCATGAATCTGGACACTTTTCAAATCACAAACTAGCATGCAGTTATGAGATTGTAAATTTATCATAATAGCAATTTCCAAGTTGTAACATTCCGCTCACTTGCATGTTAGGCGGTGGGGATTTCTTGCGTGATTTGGAATCGGTGGATTGTGAATTGTTAGTTAGGTTTTTGAGATAATATAGAGCGGAAGAGATAAATAGAAATGAGTTTTCTGATGATTAGTTTATAGATCAAACCAATAACTAACCTTCAAACATTATATGTACTCACTAACATTGAATTGGACAGGAACAGTAAAGACCAGTGACATTTTAAGATTAAAGGGCTATTAACTTTGTGTGATGACGAACGGAATAGTGTTGTGTTTTTTGTGCTCATAATTTTTAATTATTTTACGTGTGAAAAGTGTTGCGATACGAAAATAAATTTTCTAACACGCATCTAGGCTAAGTAAAAGAACAGTTGCGATTGCAGCTTGTTCTAATTAAATTTCAATTATATTGGTCGTTCAACCGGCGCCCCCGGGAGACCATTTGTGCTATATTGTTTTTGCCTTGTCTTTTTCTTTGGTAAGGTCGTTGGTTATCGGTAGCGTCGACGTGTGTATAATGTGTTTTGAGCCTACTGCTTGACAATGGCCTGTTGTTCATGCAATGAGGGAATGGTTGCGGCTGATCTGCCGTTAACTTGTGTAGGGAAGTGTGCGCGTGTATTCCATTACAAGTGTACACCACTTACGAAGGGAACGACAAAGCTTGTGACCGATAATGCAAACCTTTGCTTTAAATGTGTAGATTGTCTATCAGACCAGTGTTGTGGTGGGCAAGAAGATGCGATCTCGGATGCTAAGCGGATGGAGGAAGGTATGAAAAAACTTTCGGACTCGATCACTTGCATGCGAGATCAAATTTCTGCCCAAATAGACAACGCGTTGAAAAACGGGATGGAACATTTGAGACAGAGTATAAATGAGTCTTTTGATAAATTAATCTGTGAGAAATTTGATGCTATGACAAGTTCAGTTTTGGAGATTAATGCGCGAAAAGGTTTAGCTGTAATGAATGATGCCCGCGCGCGGTCTGAGGCGATTCATTCCGAATCCGATCTGTTGCAAATTGGCAAAAAGCGTAAAATTCAAACAAGCGATAACGATGCAATTGATGATGTTTTTCAAGGCAACGCAACTTTTGCGGATGTCGTAAAGAGGCGAAATGAAAATGTAAATGATAAAAGTAAAGAAAATAGTAATATTAAAGGTAATAGTAGTAAAAAAAGCAATCGTAAGGCTCGTCCGGTCATTGTGATCAAACCAAAAGAGTCCAAACAAGCTTGCGATGATACTCGTAATTTTTTGAAAACTAAATTAGATCCAAAAACACACAAAATTAGTAATTTTAGGAATGGAAAAGATGGTGCCATTATTGTTGAATGTGCCATCGGAGCAAATGTAACTAATGTGAAAAATGGTATTGCAAGCAATCTGGGTGAAAATTATAGTGCTGTTGTTCCCACGTCGGTGCCAAGATTGAAAGTAGTGGGCATGAGCCGTCAATTATCCTCCGATGTTTTCATAGACTATTTGAAAAGTCAAAATGAAAACATCGCAATAAATTATGTAAAAGTAGTTAGAGTTTATGAAAATCCACGGTTCATTTACAACAAGTTTAGTGCGGTAATTGAAGTCGATTTGGATACATATAACTGTATGTTAAAAGCAAATGAAGTAAATGTAGATTTTGATCGGTGCTTTGTGTATCCCGACATTAATGTTTTGAGATGCTTCAAATGTGGAGAATTTAGACATAAGAGCATTGATTGCAAAAACTGTGATACATGCTCTCGGTGTAGTCAAAACCACAAGCCATCGGAGTGTACGTCAACTGTTTTGAAATGTGTTAATTGTTTGAAAATGAATAAAGAAAGTAAACTTAACTTGGACGTAAACCATGCCGCATTTAGCTCTCAATGTTTGGTGTACAAGAGACTTTTTGAACAAAAGAAAAACAGCTTGCATTTCAATAAATAGCAACCGAGTTCCAGGCAGAATGGTAATCAATTTAATTTTTTGTATTTCAATATTGCGGGGTTGTCCACAAACTACGTAGCATTACGTCAGATTGTAGAAGAAAAACGTCCACTTTTGGTTTTGTTAGCAGAAACTCACATTGTTGAAATTGAAGCCTTTGATCAATATTGCATTCCGGGATATAATGTTGCTGCTTGTTTATCACATTCTAGACATACTGGCGGTGTTGCTATTTATGTCAAAGAATCAGTTCAATTCAATCTTCGCCACAACAAAATGGTTGATGGTAACTGGTTCTTGGGCATAACAGTTGTACGTGGCATGATGATGGGTAACTATGGTGTTTTATATCACTCTCCCAGTTCTAGTGACCAGCGTTTTATTGAAATTTTAGAGAACTGGCTTGAGGTATTTCTTGATTCGAGTAAATTAAATATAATTGCTGGTGATTTCAACATAAATTGGCGTGATAATAATAATTCGAATCATTTGAAGCATTTAGCTAACTTTTTCAATTTGAGACAAACGGTAGATGAATATACGCGAATTTCCAGGCACAGTAGAACTTTGATAGATCATGTTTATTCTAACTTTGATTCTGTTTGTTCAGTTGTCGATACTGATTTGAAAATAACCGATCATGAGACAGTAGGTATTAACGTAATTGAGAATAACTTGAATAATAGCGATGATTTTGTGAAATTGAAGTGCCGGAGGAAATATTCAAAACAGGCTGTTTCTAAACTTGTTCAGAGAAGCGTGGATTTTCCAATCGCGAGCGGTAGTTTAGATGAGTCTGCAGCTGTTCTTACTAATACCATGAAAACGTGTACAAATAAGCTAGTTGAACAAAAATTTGTTTCTTTGAAGAACTCGAACAGCTGGTACAATTTGGATCTTTTACGTCTCAAACGCAAGAGGGATAAATTGCACAAAAAGTTTTGTAGATCTAATAGTGATAATCATAGGAATAAGTACACAATCGCGCGGAATAAATATTCACAATCCATTAAAAAAACTCGTTGTGAATATATACAGAGGAAAATTGATCAACATCAAAACAACAGCAGAGAGTTATGGAAAATTTTGAAATCATTATTGAAACCTAGCAATTGCAGACCGCGATCCATAACTTTTGACGGTACAATAGAACAGTCTGAACAAGCAATTGCATCTAAGTTTAATGATTATTTCGTCAATAGTGTTTCATTGATCAATCAATCTATTGAATTGGTTGATGAACCTGATGAAATAAAGCAGCCAGTTAATAGTAATTGTAGATTTGAAGGTTTTCACCCCATCACAATAGATGAACTTAAAAATATTTGCTTTTCATTAGGAAAATCGGCTGGAGTAGATAATGTTAATGCTAGAGTTATTCAAGATTGCTTTCATATCATTGGTCACACTTTACTGGACCTTATTAATGAATCATTGCAAACTGGGCACGTGCCTGAAGTGTGGAAAGAATCGTTGGTGGTTCTGTTTGCAGATGACACTGTGTTGTTCATTGCAGCTAAAGATTTAAATGAAGCCGTTACCCATTTGAACGAAGATTTGCGTTTTCTAAGTAGATGGTTGAAATGTAAGCAATTGAAATTGAATATAAGTAAAACTAAATATATGGTAATTTCACTGAATCGAGTAAATGAGAATGTCTCAGTTACAATTGATGGTGAGACAATTGATCGCGTTCGGGAGATTAAATATCTTGGCGTGATTATTGATGACAAGCTAAATTTCAACGCTCACATTGACAATGTCATAAAGAAAATTGCCAAGAAGTATGGAATTCTATGCCGATTAAAAAACGACTAAAATATTTACCTGCACTTAGTAATTCAGAAAAAGCACCAAAAAATGAAAAAAGTGCCACTAAATTATTAAGGCCTGTGCCAACAAATAATGTGTGATCAGCATTAAAAAATTAGGAATGAGCAATAAAAGATGAGAAAAGATCTTCGGATAATCTAATTGTGACCGGTAAATCTATCAAATAAAGCAACAGCTATTAGTATATGTGCAATTAAATATGGCAGTATTTCCGCCAAATTATGTAATTTGAGCACTAAACTATTCGCATATGTCTTTTAATTTTGTTGGATTTTCCCATAAAAACAGTAAAATGAGCAATGGATAAATAAATATCCATTGCTCATTTTACTGTTTTTATGGGAAAATCCAACAAAATTAAAAGACATATGCGAATAGTTTAGTGCTCAAATTACATAATTTGGCGGAAATACTGCCATATTTAATTGCACATATACTAATAGCTGTTGCTTTATTTGACAGATTTACCGGTCACAATTAGATTATCCGAAGATCTTTTCTCATCTTTTAATGCTCATTCCTAATTTTTTAATGCTGATCACACATTATTTGTTGGCACAGGCCTTAATAATTTAATGGCACTTTTTTCATTTTTTATTGCTCAAATCTCTCTTTTAATTGATGATTAATTATGCTGCCTTAAAAAACGATTTAACTACTTGCAGTAAAATACAGCTATACAAATCAATCATCTCCCCTCATTTAGAGTTTTGTCCTTCCATTTTATTCTTGGCCAACCAAACACAAATATTGAGGTTACAGCGTTTGCAGAATAAAATTATGCGTTTGATTTTACGATGTAACAGATTCACTTCCTCGACTTTTATGTTAGACGCTTTACAATGGCTATCAGTGAAGCAAAGAATTGTGTATTTAACTATGGTGTTCATTTTTAAAGAAGTTAATGGTTTGCTTCCTCGATATTTGTGTGATCGAATTGAAAGAGGAAGTGATTTTCATAGATATAATACTAGAAACGCGGATGAATTAAGAACACCGAATTTCTTGACATGTGCTTCACAAAACTCATTATATTTTAAAGGAATAAATGTTTTCAATTCGATGCCAAGACACATTAAACGTGCACCAACACTTTCAGAATTTAAAAGACTATGTATTTCACACGTTAAAACTGTATTTTGAGCAGCAAGCGTAAAATTTTTTTTTTCAAATATTTATGAAGATTGTACCTGACGATGTTTTACTATTATAAAACGGATTATTTTGTGTGGACCATTTCTTGTACATTTATGTTGCTTTTTTGTAAAAATGAAGAATTTATCTGACGAAGTTCTTTACAAACGGATTATAAAGGGCGATACGGTCAAAATTTAGTCAATATCAACTTGACGTATTTCTTTCAATTTTGCATTTAAAAAACCTGAACACCCCTCATTTTGAAGGTGTGTGTGTGTAGAATGTTAATGTGTGTAGAATGTGCTCCTATTTTGATTTTGGAATTCACTCTTCAGTTGTCAAAATGCCGTCCAAGCAAGAAGAGCAGCGTATCAAAATTTTGCTCGCGCATCGCGAAAATCCGAGCTACTCGCACGCAAAGTTGGCAAAATCGCTAAAAGTTGCCAAATCAACCGTTACAAATGTAATTAAAGTGTTTGGGGAACGTTTGTCGACAGCCAGGAAGTCTGGATCGGGGGGAAATCGAAAACCGGAAGCCGCTGAGACGACAAAGAGAGTTGCCGGTAGTTTCAAGCGAAACCCTAACCTATCTCTCCGAGATGCCGCAAATAAGCTGGGTGTATCGTCTACAACCGTGCATCGAGCCAAAAAACGAGCCGGACTATCGACTTACAAGAAGGTAGTGACTCCAAATCGCGATGATAAACAAAATACGACGGCCAAAGCGCGATCCCGGAGGCTGTACACGACGATGCTGACGAAGTTTGACTGCGTGGTAATGGACGACGAAACCTACGTCAAAGCCGACTACAAGCAGCTTCCGGGACAGGAGTTTTACACGGCAAAAGGAAGGGGAAAGGTAGCAGATATTTTCAAGCACACGAAACTGTCAAAGTTCGCAAAGAAATATCTGGTTTGGCAAGCCATCTGTACCTGTGGCTTGAAAAGCAGCATTTTCATAGCTTCCGGGACTGTCAACCAAGAAATTTACGTGAAAGAGTGTTTGAATAAACGTCTGCTGCCTTTCCTGAAGAAACAGGGTTGTTCCGTACTGTTTTGGCCGGATTTGGCATCTTGCCAGTACGGTAAAAAGGCCATGGAGTGGTACGCCGCCAACAACGTGCAGGTGGTTCCCAAGGACAAGAACCCTCCCAACACGCCAGAGCTCCGCCCAATCGAGAAATACTGGGCTATTGTCAAGCGGAACCTAAATAAGACCAAAAAAACTGCTAAGGACGAGCAGCAGTTCTAGGCAAACTGGCTTTCTGCGGCGAAGAAGGTGGACAAGGTGGCTGTACAAAATCTGATGGCAGGGGTCAAGCGTAAGGCCCGGCAATTCGGATATGGAAAAGCGGAAGCCTAACTGAATATTTTTCCTGAATTTTATACTAATTGAACTTGAAAAAGAAATTTAATTTGATTTTTTAAATAAACGATTTCACCGATTTACACGCGTTTTCACTTGACCAAATTTTGACCGTATCACCCTTTAATGAGTTGGCTATTTTATTTTTAAATTTTATTTTTTCACATTTACAATACTACAATACTCACTATTTTTTTCGTCACAATGATGATGATGGAAATTTGTATAATGTTGTATTAGTTTAAAAAAATAATAATAAAAAAGTAGTCTACAATTGTTTGAGCCTCGCGCACGGTATACAGATATGATGGACTTCTTTTTGAATTCGTAAAAAAAATGGCCTTTGATGCTTTAGATGGTACTATGAAATAGTAGCGAGTTGTCTGGCTGAATGTCGGGGAATTCTTCGTCAATTCTTTTGTGGTTGAAAGTAAAAGTTTGACTAATGCCGGTCCAGGATTTTTTCGGTTTGGAAATTTTCTCGATCTCTCTGATTGAGGATATCCTTGGTCAGCCCAAAACTAAGGTGGCGGTTCCATTAGTGTTGGAACCTCTGACTCTGTAGCGGGCAAGATCGGATATTGGCTTGCCTTTTGATAATTTCCTTTTACTGGATTCTGTGATCTGAATTGCAACAGAATTTCCTGATCGCTGGGAATACTTGCGAACTTTTGTGGTTAACATCAAAGTTTTTCATAATTATGTCGCTGTGAAGCAAATGGATACTTTTGAAGAAATTTATATCTGTAAATGAAATCAATTGGTTTTTTTTTGCAAAACTGGTTTGAATTGTTACCAAATTAATTATCTTAGAGATAAAATCGTCTAGCTCAAACCTTTGTAGGGGTAAGGGCGGGACCATCATCATCATCATATAGTAGAACAACCGGCACGCATTCAGATGAAGCTCGAATGGGCTTTAGCTTGATAACTGAATATTATAGTCATTGATTCAATGAAATGTTCTTACTATTCTCATTCAATGCTCATTGCAGCCAATGGTGTCCAACACGCCGTTATAATCCACTATCAACAGCCCGCAGCTATAACTCTTAGATATGGCTAAGCATTTCATACATCTGGGGGACTACAAGGGTTCTACTTATATCTTTGTTCTTAATTTTGTTTCTTTACAGGCAACATATTTTATAATTCTACCAAATCTACCAAATCTACCATATCTAGTATTCTGTTATATTTTGTCTATTTTGTTTTGTTTTGTTTTTCGTTATGCTTGCCTGTTATCAGTCACAAATCAAGGTAACTCTTTCTCTCTAAATTTTCCCTATCAATCTCCTCCTATCCCTAACCAATGCATGGAAGCTAATAGGACAACGGGAGCGCTTAGGCTGATGTCTCACTCAGCTTAGGTGCAGATCGGCGGGTAGTTGCCTGCCAGGGTGGGAGCTGATCAATAAAAATCACTATTTTTATTTCTTTTCAGCAAAAACCTTTGGGTATGATGAAATGTTGGGTTTGGATGTTTAAGGGGAGAGCTAGAGAGAGAATTTATTGTTGGCTAATGCAGGGCACCTTCGATTTTTTCATTTGGGTGTTGGAATAAATATTTAATAAGACGGGTTTATGGAATGTTACTAAAACTCAATCCAAATCCAAACTGTATAAATGTGGACATGTTAATCGCTCCCATTCTGAAAACTTTATAATGTTTATAATGTTTCGAAGAATTTGGAAGGAGTTTTATTATTATTATGGCCAATTGAGTGCAATACAAATTACTATCGATCAGCCATTTTACACACGGGTTTTCTCAAAACATTTTAAATAATAATATTTCAGGCATAAAGATGAATTAATGTACCAGAAACTGCGCCTACCCAGGGGAGGATCCGGATACGACCAGCAACTGTGTGTCTAGAGGATCGCACAAGCTGACATGGGCAACGTGAAGGGTCAATAGGTTGCATAGACCCGGCATGGAGTAGCCCCCGGATACCCCTTAATTGAAGGCACGATTTATGGTGAAGATTGCATTACAACAACAATAACAATAACAATAACAATAACAATAACAATAACAATAACAATAACAATAACAATAACAATAACAATAACAATAACAATGACAATAACAATAACAATAACAGTAACAATAACAATAACAATAACAATAACAATAACAATAACAATAACAATAACAATAAGAATAACAATAAGGACTAGTCAGATGAATCCTAGACGGTTTGAGCTGTTTAGTGGAATACTTGTAACTATAAATTAGAAGAAAAATTAGTAATCTCCATTTAATTACAACTACCTTTGCTTATCTTCGACAGATACGCGTATTTCGTCTACAATGTGCAGACTTCTTCAGTGTCTCGTAGTCGAGTTATTAGTACGAGACACTGAAGAAGTCTGCACATTGTAGACGAAATACGCGTATCTGTCGAAGATAAGCAAAGGTAGTTGGAATTAAATGGAGATTACTAATTTTTCTTCTAATTTATAGTTACTAGTCAGATATTAATACATATCTAATAACTAGTAAATGAGAAGAAAGATTAGTCATATCCTGTTCGATCCCAAACGGCACACGACGTGCTTGCTGTTGTTGAGTAGCACCAAACACGCGTCCCCCCGGGAGCGTGCATTGTTTCCACCCATTGCGAGCGGCTAGCATGCAATGATAGCCCGATGCTATTATTGTAGCTTAAGTGGGCAGCGTGGAACAACACTGTCGGCCCGCCGTATCTATTCACCATTGTTATGATGCGGTGCGCACGGCACTAACTAACCGTACTTCTGTCCCCTATAAAAGGGACACATTACCAAATATAGTTTAGTGGTGTTCTAGTGGTGTTTTAGTAGCGTTTACCGTACTATCCTGTACCCACCGAGCTGGCACGCTGCCTCTCGGTGGTAATAAATTATCATCATCAAAGTAGTCCGTTGTTTCACTCGTTTGTCGTCATCGTTTCTAAGTAAAATTAAATCACAACGTAGGGCCTGGTCAAGCCCTGGACGAAACATATCCATTTAATTCCAACTACCTTTATTGCTTATTTCGACAGATACGCGTATTCCGGTGCTCTCCGGTTAGTATTGTACATGTTAGATTGTACATGTCTATTTGGCCTTAATTCAACACATCATGTGGCACCTCAAATCATATGACAAATAAATAAGAAAAGAAATATAGTACTTATATTGACCATCCAGGACAAAATTGGCTACACCCAGGTGTGTTTCGGGTACCCCACCGTAAGTGACCAAATTCTAACATGAACCGGAACCCATTACGCGACACCTCAGATCACTTGAGAATTTGCCACGACCACATTGGACACATTCATATTTGTGCCGGGTACTCCAGAGGAATTCACCACTTTCGAACTTGGACCAAACCCATTATGCGACACCTCAAATCATACGAGAGTTTAAAAAGAGGTAAAATAGTGTTTACATGAACTATACAGGACCGCTTTGGACACTTCCGGATATGTTCCCCTCTGACAGTTTGAAATCATTTTCAAATCCAACATCGATGTTAAATACACAAAAATGCAGGCGTTTTCGATATCCGACGGCATTTTGGATTTCTAAATGGCGGACATTGGTTTAAAAAAAGTTGGTTCAAAAAATATAACACAATATGGCTATTGTCAGCAACCGCACTATTCATAATAGCAGAAAATCGATGTTTTACAGCACTTTTAAAGTCAAGGCGGCCACGAGTCAAATATGTTGAATATGCCACAATATGAGTATTTTCGGGATTGGGTTGGTGTGCAGAAAAAAAAACTATTTTGGATTTCAAAATGGCGGTTATGGATACTAACAACTAGGTTAAATATTAGGCTGTATCACAATATGGCTATTCTCAGCCCAGGAACGATGCTTCAGCTTGATGTTTGTTAAAAATTAGACACCAGTTGGACACCAGTTTGGTACCTGTTTGAATTTCCCATCTAAAAAGAGATTTGTATGTATCGGGAATCGAAACCTTGAGCTCCGGCATTGAAAACACACACGTTTGCCGACTACGATAAGTTTGATGCAGCATGTACCGGGGTCAAATTGATTTGGGCCTTCTGTTAGTTGTTTAATTAGAAATCATGGACAGAGCTGATATAGGCGATAACTCGCTTTTATGCCCATGCAAAATCTAGCGATCAAAGTATTTGCATGATGTCGCAGAAAATTAGAAATATTTTTAAATAAAACTAATAAAATTAATCATACCTTATGAAGTTATCGATGAAGTCATCCTGTGAATGGAAAGAAGAAAAAATGAGGATCAGTAATAGGAATTTTTTGTTACACCATCATAATCACATTCCAACAGGTAAGATATGAACTCGTAAAATTGGCGTGGGAGCTGAGAATCCTATTTATTATGACAGTCGATCGTTTTTCTCTTTCGTAATCGTTATGAAATCAGTTGAAAAAAAAAGTTTGGTACTGGTGCTATTACTGACTTACTATACTTGCGTGTTGCGTCTTGCGATCATTCTTAAATTAATCATGATTTTTTCAATAGGTACTTAAATTCCAACCTTAATGCAAAAATCTAGGAAAGATGGTCAATTCGTTGCATCCAGATTTTTGGATGCTGAACGCTAATTTGCTCTGAACTGATTCTCATATTCACCTGTTTTCTGAGTTTCTTTGAGATTCGATAGTCCAATAGTTTTCAACAAGTTTCCAATGGAAAAGCTGTGTTTCTTCACAAAACACAAACATCGTTTTTGCATTTCTTTACATCAGTAGTGCATTTCTTTACATTAGTGAAGTTTTCACGAAAATTACGTTTTTCAATCCACAGGCGCAAATTGTCTGCCAGACCAAATATTTTTAAATTAGTCCTAAAATTTGTTCCCGGTAGCCATTTAAAACTCTTGACTTATGAGCTGCTTCCAATTAATCTTGACGTATGTTCAATTGTCGTTAAACGCTCTTTCCTGGGCCGAGGTGTTGCGGTTACCTTGTAACCTTGCAACTAGTTTGTTTCTCGGCTCCATGCTCTGTTGTAAGTGATGTTCCTTATTTGTGTCCGATATTTTTGATGGAAACATTGGGACTACATTTAAAATCCCTGGGTACTCTTTTGCGGTCGATTCTTGGCGAAGATGCCGATCTTGGCTTCAATTTTCTTTTAGCATTCGTTTGAACCTTTGTTTTTTTTTAACAGTTTTGATTTTTTAAGAAGTTTTCCGCAGTCGAAATGATTTGGATTTTCTTCTGATTCATTCCAATCTAATACAAACGCAACCAGTACGAGAAAGAATTCTGGAAAAAGTCAATATTGATGCTTGCAGCACATCAAAGCGTCAAAGCGGCCAGCCCTCCTGCGTTGCATTAACCGCAAAGATGACTCTGTAAATTGAGTTGGATTCAGAAGAAAATATTTAAACCACAATGCATTTTGTGAATCTACAGGGGAGGGCGACCCCGGCGTAGTGGTTAACATCCATACCTTTCACGCCAAAGTCATGAGTTCAAATGTCACCCCCGGACAAGTTACAAAAACACCTAAAAAGGTGTTTGAGTGAGTACAACGGGAGATGATGCTGAGGCTGAAAATATCGATAATACAAAAAAAAAGAATCTGCAGGGCCGTGTGTGATCATATACCGTACCATACGAATGAATAACTTATTTTTTTCTAATCTGAGAACTAAATTTTGAAACTCTGTTTTACGCCAATTGTATCTGGAAAATGGTAACAACATAGTAAAGGCAATATTTTGTATCCACAATCCAAAATGAAAGGTGCTCAGTTATTTTAAGGTTCGACGAAGGACCATGTGCATAATTTTATTTTTATTGATAATGGTTGTTAACTCATTGACTTTATTTGCATTTGTGTTATCTTGCAACAGTGTTTGTGGGATAGCTGTTTCAGTTTTTTTTTAATGAAAATCACATGAGCATGAGCATGAGCATGATTGACCGCCCACGGATGCAATTCCGTTATTGCCAGATCAGCTGTATTTACACAAAGAACCAACACATGATGTTTGGGACTAACATACATCTTCAATGTGCAAAAACTGGTGACCCATTATTAAGCAACACCGGCGCCGGCCGTGTCCGAATGCTGGTCAAGTAGGGAATGTGAAGGAACGTGTTGACATGATACTCGCTTTGAAGGAAGCCGAGAAATCCTCTGCACTTCCACGAGAAATCACTGGGATGTTGGATAGTTGGGGAAAGGTTAACAGCAGGGTTCGTTTTGGTTAACGATACGCTGAAGTTATGTAGCACCATCCGCCGAAATCAATGGGCCGCTCCAATGTGACTGAAAAGAGACAAGCATTAGGAAAAACATAATAAAACAAAACAAATTAGACAAAATAGACAGAATAAAAGATATTGGATATTGTCTTCAAAATTTTGTAGAAATAAATTATTTGTCGCTTTGCAAACCCGCTCTCCTCAATGTCCTAGATCTCTGCCAAGTTCTGCTGGATCCGCGGTTGCTGTAGTCGGCACTCGTCCACACCAAGGTGGCCGTCGCCGAAGTGTAGAAAACCTTCCGGTAGTAACATGATATCTCGTCTAATACACTCTTCTTGCACCGATTAATTTTCAAACTAAGCCTGCACATCTAATCAAAATTCACTTAGGCACAGTTTTGGTTGCAGCAAACAGAATCAATAAGAAAAATTAACTCGCTTATGACCTCTAACTTTACACGGTTGCTACAAGACCGGGTACATAAATATTTCGATAAATCTACACACATCTCTGACTTCTGCGATAGATAGACTTTTTGTTAATTTCCAAGGCAACCTTCAATATAAACACACTGGCCGTCGTTCGATAAAAATGATAAAAATGATAATAAAGATAAATAATATTAATATATATAGTGAAGGGATATTATAATAAGAACTGAGAATTACATGTGTGCCGACTGCTGTTTTGTTGCAATTGTAGACAAACTTGCGCATCCATTGAGCCAGAAAATTTAAACAATGTATGACAGCCATGAGAAAAAAAAATTAATTTTAAATTTAAAATTATTTTAGAATACCTGACGACCTGGAAGACCTGAAAGATATGAGAATGGAAAATTATGATATGATTTACCGGTCGCACCCCCTCACTTCGCTATTGTCGGATTGACAACATTGCCCAGGCTACGTCAACCAGCATCTCCATGTTTCAGCTGGCAGTCTTTTGTGATCATATGACTCGTGGAGGCGTGAGGTAGGAACTTGTGAGGACCAGAGGTCGGTCAGATGTCGGTCGCACTCTCCTTAGAAGTAGTCAACTCACCATTTGAAGCCCTGGTATAACCAAGAAATAATAGAATTGAAAAACCACAAACAAGTTTTCGACTCAATTATAATTGTTTGCGATATCATAAAATCGTCGTTTCATTTCTTGAACATGATTCAGTTCACGCTGTATTAAAGCTTGTTCTCGAATTCATGACTGCTGTTCACGCTTCTGGGCACGGATTTTTTTCGGTGAAGAGTGGGTGAACTGTCAGTGTAAGCTCATCAGTTTATGTGTTTTCATAGCATAGCATAGTATAAACCAGGTAGCACAATAGCTCAGGTGGTTCAAACTCTGAACTGTTGTTAAAATGGAGACGCGCCTTTATCGGTTGCTATTAGATACTGATTTGTGAACAATCACAACCTCTTAGATAACGGATGTGTTTACTTCCAATAGACCAGAGCTGTCCTGGCTACGTCCTTGCAACTGGTGGAGATAAGGAAGGATGTTAGTCCGACACTTACTGAAGAGAGATGCGGAAAACTCCATGACCCCAATATGTGTCACAGGAAAGGTGGAATTGTGTTAGTAGGGAGGGTAAGCTATAGGATACGCTCAGCAAGCGATGTTTTCAATTTTCATCTTTAAATATTTAAGAAATTAAGTTGCTAATCCACCTAAACATATTGTATGAAAGTTTCTCCTGTTGCTGTTGCAATGATAAATATAGTATAACTAAATGAAGAATGGAGAATTCACGTTTCTTCACAAGTGTTGAAAAAAAGCCACGCCCTTCAGACTCGCCTTTTATTTGAAAATATTCAAAACACGTTGATAAAATTGTTCATTAGTAGAACTCCAGGATACGCTCTACATTGAAAAACGTTAGGGGTTTTAACGTTATTAAAAAAGAAAAAGTACAATGCGTAGAACACTTGATTGCTGTATATCCTGAAGAGATCATGCATAACAATAATATTGACTCAGCAGTTAAACAGTCATCAAATTAAAGCTAAATAATAAATATGCATAAATATATTGATGGACGAATACACAAGATAAGAGGTTCGTAAAATGATAGCCGAGAACAGTCAGCACTGCTGAGGCCAACATTTTGTCTATCTAAATAGCAATACAATATGATTTACAGGTACACTGTTGTGAATTTGACAACAGGCTTGCCCAGGCCTCGCGAACGAACGTTTCAGCAAGGAGTCTTCTATGACCATATGACTCGTGCAGTGGGAACCAGAGGTCTGTCGCACCCTCCTTCGAGGTTGTCAACTCACCAATTGAAGCCCAAGACCAAAACATTTGTTGATATAATAAAATAAGTTTCATCACTTGGCAGCCTAGCAAAATAGCAGAAAACTTAAGCTAACAATAACCGGAAATAACATTCATATGATTATGAATAATGCTTAAAACGGAAACTTAATAAACAAAAAAAATACATAAAAAATAACCATCCTATCGTTTCAAATACATAAAGCAAATACATGGGCTAAAACCTACAAAGATGCATAAATGCGAACTTAAAAATCGACATGGAGTTTTATAAGGGCCAATGTCGCAAACGCAAACAGTGGCTTCTTCGTCAAATTTCTCGAAAATGCAAAATTGCTCAAGTAAACTACCACTTCTATTGTAAAGGGGAACTCATCTTCTGTGCAATCATCGTGGTAATTCACTATGATTAAGTTAGCATTCTCGAGAAATTTGCGGAAGAAGCCACTGTTTACGTTTGCAACATTGACCCTTATGATAACTCCATGTCGAAAAGTCATAAAAGATGAATCCTGGAGAGTGTGAGCTTTTTAGTGGAATACCTGTAACTAGAAAATGCTCAGAAAGATTAGTAATTTTCATTTAATTCCAACTACCTTTTTACTTATCTTGACAGATACGCGTATTTCGTCTACAATGTGCAGACTTGTTCAGTGTACTAATACAAGACTCGATATATAATATAGTGAAGGGATGTTATAATAAAAATGATAATAACAATTCTTAACTGTGAATCGAGACTTCATTCGTGTCATATCTCGCTTCACATCCAATCATTATTCTTTGAACGCTCATTTATACCGAGTTGGGCTGAGCGACAGCAATCTCTGTGAATGTGGACAAAGTTACCAGGACGCAGATCACGTTATTTGGTCATGTGCTGAGCGTCAGATCGGAGTACGTGATTTGGAGTACATGAAACTCATTTATGTGTTAACTTAGATTATAGTTAGTTTAACCTGTATGTTTACTATAAGTTTTTTTTTTATCTGTGTATATGCGTGTGTGAGCTTTTTTGACAATCTAGCGTTTAAAATTAATGTGTTATGTAAACCATACTTTTAATTCCCGCCCAGCTTCCCATTCGTTAAATTGTAATTCCAATTAACCTCGAGACAGCCGCGAGTAATCGGTTCTATCCCCCTAACTTTAGTTTAAGGATTAATGAAATGTATAAATATGAAAACTTGACTCTGCAAAGTTGATTCGATTGAGCGTGTACAAATAAATGATTAATAAAAATAACAATTCTTAATGTAAATAAATGTCTCGCCTATCTCGCTTACCTCACTAACTGAAATTGAGATTGAAATTTAAAATATACAGTTGTGTAATAGTCTATAAGAACAATCCACGCCAATCCATCCAAAACTACGACTGAGATGCATTTCGTGACTTCTGGTATCGATTAGCATCACCCAGGGGATACTTGGTGCTATACCCAATGATTTCAGTATCTCCAATCCACTCAACCAATCGCAATGTTTTGTGATATTGTGGATGGATTAATATAATTTGAGATAACTCCATGCAGACGTCTTCCAAATTTGGCAGATCGACAGGTAATCGGTGGAAACGCACCTGGTATCTCATAGCTATATGCTTAAAGGCGAACCGGAAGATTTAATGAGCTATCTCCACCTTCATCAGTGTATCAGTTTTCATGTGCTCGAATATACCCTTTCGTCAGACCTAACATCCATTTCTTATATTTTTCCTTGAAAGGCAATGAATTTCTAATAACACTAACGTTAAAAAAAATCCTATGCTCTCCTCATTTTGATACAAATTTTTGAAAGTTCCAATTTGTTTCACATTTTATGGTGAATATAACCAAGTGGACCAAATAAAAGACGTTTTGTCAACTCTGTAAAGTTGTGAGATTATTTTCACCGCGAGATTTATAACTTTTTCTGGCAACACTGCTACTTTATTTATATATACGCAACAGTGGCATTTATTGGTGGAATGTAAGTCATTCAACGGAATAAGGATTCTATTGTTAATTCCTTACCAAGACCATCTGCGAAGACTTTTACAAGTTGATCCGGGCTTAACATAAGTTTCTGACATTTGTGGTGTGCCACAATGTTGCAGTTATGAAAATAGTGTTCCTCTGCCTATCACAAATGATCTGCATCCAGTGTCTGGACAGAACGCCCATGACGGAACAGGACAAGTATTCTTTGTCGGTAAGGCTGGTGTTGGGGCTGCAGTGGACTGTAACTGCACCGGTCGATGAAGGGTGCTCGCATTCCCAGCGGGAACCGAGTCGGGTGGGAGCAGGAACCCTTGCGTTCCTTCCCAGGAGGGCAACTGGCCCGGACACCTATGGCTTCGCCTCATGAAGTCACGCCGTGGTTGGACTGGACTAGCTTGACTAGCAGCAACCGGTTCTCACTCGATGAGCCTTGAAAAAGGCTTTCTCAAAACCAACTCTTTTTAAATTCAACTCTTTATTTGTGCGGAGGTGGAGGACTGGACGTTCGGCGATAGAACACAAACACTGGAGAAACTTTACACTTTATACACGTTTATTCATTTTCTCTTGTTATTTCTATGTAATGTTTTCGATTCGATGGATGAAATTATACTGATGCGCTCTATTGAGCGCGCGCTATTTTTATACACTCGACGATGCTTTTCACAGCTGATGGCCCAGCTTTACTGCCGCCTCGCTGTGAATGCTGCTGCTGCTGATGATGTTCTCATTCCTTTCGATGTGTACTGTGTAACGGCTTGCGAAAAACTTTTTTATACTGTCGTATGCAACGTAGTTTGCGACGACAGCATGCAAAATTGGCAACAAGGGCGTTGAAAAATATTACTGCTCGCTCGCTGGGTGCGATGCGATCAAAAAAAAACTTATGTGCGCTCCCTCGCACTCGCTGGGTGAACACACGCTTGTGATGTGTGCGCCCGCTGCCCGCTGCTAGACGCTGCAACTTCAGTTCCATTTTTATTGAACTGAACATAGTCCCCGGGGCAAAAAGTGGAAGTTACAGAAGTAAGGTCATTATCGGCTATAGGCAAAGGTGCAAGTTTGTGTATTGGTCGTTTGAATGTACCTGTCTTCGTCTGAACATCTACCACTCTTACTAAATCATCCGCGCCGGGGTAGATGTTCACTACTCGGCCTAGTCTCCAACATTGAGGAGGAAGATGGTCTTCCTTCAATACAACAATCATTCCTGGTTGAACGTTCGCCGTCTGTTTAGTCCACTTGCCTCTCTGTTATACGGTAAGACGGCAAATCTCCCATCTGCTGATCAATCGTTGTCGGTTTCGTCCGGAAGCAAGTGACGCAACCTCTCAACACCTTCCTGATGGTAGATCTCGCGTTGACCAACCAGAACTGTTGTCGCAGAAGATATTGCACGCTGCTGCATCCGGTGTGTAGATTTTCTCGATGGAAGTCAGCGATCAATCCACGAACAATCGGACTTTTGTCAGGCAATATCAGTTGATGCTTCACTTCAAAGGGGAGTTCGGAATGGCGTATTCGACCTACTACTCGCAGCAAACCGTTGTCTAGAAACGGTCTCAAATTATTTAGACGGTGGTTAGGCTCTCCCGATCTAATACACTGGATCTCTTTCGCAAATTCTTGATGTTAGCTGTTTCAGTTTTTTTTAATGAAAATCACATAGCGATAAACAATAAGGCCGATCACAATGCTGAGTTTCATGTTTGTTGCAATCTGCATCCCAGTTTTAATATTTGGAACTGTCAAAAATAAAACTAAAACACGTTAAACGCCATGCGATGTTTCAAAACTATAGTTTACTTATGATTTCGCGTTTAAAAAATCACTTATTTGAAACAAAAAAAAAAACAATTTAAAACAATGTTGCATCTGTGTTTCAATTCGCGGTGAAAATAGAACAGTGCTGTCGAGCAGTTGTAAATCTGTTGCAAAAATTTGCTCGAAAAGTAGAACTGTTTACTTTTACTTTCATAATTCTTTAGCTCTGAAGAGGGCCGTTTGCTGAAGGAAAGAAGAATATATTTGATCTACAGATTTTGGGTTTTACTGTGTTCTTCACTTTACATAGATAAAAATAAAAATAAAGTGAAAGTTACCTTTCAGATTGTCATTTTATTTCAGTTATTGAATTATAATTCTCTATAGTGCTTCAACACAAATTTTTTTTTAGGTTTTAGTTTTTCATTTTAATAGTTTTCTTTAAAAATTATTTAATTTATTAGAATATCTGTTTATTTCGCATAAAAGGCACAAGTCTTCTTAGTCTCGAATATCGATAAATTTTGCCAATAAAATCTTAACTTCTCGAGAAATTGATCGAGAACTCTTTGGTAATGCTTTCAAAGTACTAAGGCCTGTACTCGAAAAAAATGCACCATTTCTATCCGTGTGTAACTTTTTGGTCCGTGGGTAAAAATTGATGAATTGATGAAATGATGAATTGATGGAATGATGAATTGATGAAACGATGAATTGAATCCCGGTATAACTAGTTTGAAGTGAATTTTTTACATGTGCAAAATTTCATAGCAATCGGTTCAGTTATTGAGGTGTCATCGAAACAAGAAGAAAATCACTGGAGACTTTTGCGCACCGTCATGGAAAATCCGACTGCGACCATGAGATAGATCGGAAGGCAACTGGGAATCACCCATACAACTGTGTCTCGGTGGTTAAATCGTTTAAGGAGTCCCAGACGACCGAGCGGCGGGCTGGAAGTGGAAGGTGTTGGATTATTTCTTATAGATTTTTTTTTATTGTTGGCTCTGCAGGCAAAGTGTTCCGCCTGGTTCGTTAAGCAAACTATGAAACGAGCTGGGCTACGTGTATTCAAGGTCCGCAAGGCACTAAACCGGCGTGATAAACAAAACACAGTGGCCAAATCCCACCCATGGAAGCTGTATCGAGAGTGGTTAACGAAACCGATGTGTGTGGTTATGGATGACGAAACCTACATCAAGACAGACGCAAAGCAGATACCGGGGCTGGAGTTCTTCGTTGCTAAATCACGGTTTGGTGTTCCGGAAGACATAAGGAATAAGAAAGTGGACAAATTCGCCAAAAAATACTTACTCTGGTAGACCATATGCCAATGCGGTAAACTGAGTAAACCGTACATCACAACGGGTACCACCAACAGCGAAATTTACCGCACCGAGTGCCTCCAGAAGCGTCTGTTGCCTTTCCTGCGGTCCCACGGAGGCGAGACATTATTTTGGCCGGATCTGGCATCATGCCATTATGCGCGATCGATGTTGGATTGGTAAAGAGACAATAACGTTGTTTTTGTACCAAAAACCGACAACCGCCTTAAATTAACAAGAGATTCACCAGAGGAACGATTTTGTGCCATAATGAAGGCCAAAGTTCGAAAATTGTCCAAGGTGTTTAATAACGAGCTGGTGTTGGAGAAAGAATGGATGAAAGTGAAAGGTGCGGGCTTTCAGCGATGGAAAGGAAATTGAATAAAGTAATTATGCCGAAACATAATCCATATGTATTCGTTCATTCCCTAAAAGTTTCAAGAAAATCCGATTAAAAATAAATTTAGCATGGTAATATTTTATACACTATTTTTAAAATGGTATATAAAAATAACATATTTTTTCTTTCATTTTCTCCATAAAACACCATTTCAATTGACAAATACTGGAACACTATTCATGTACAGAATAAAATGATGATTTTTAACAGACACGTAATTTTTTTTCCCGGAACAGACATAACTCTATTCTTAGAAGGAATAAGCGTCAAAGGGAAGAACGAGGCATCGCCGTAACTATCGTGAAATCACGCTGCTGAGCGGAGCCAATTGCAATGGAGTTTTACGGCAGATTAGGCACAAATATAGATTTCCAGAAAAACAGACGAAGTTGGTCAAAGAGTTGGCGAGTGTGATTCGAAAGCGGAGATAGGCACGAGTGGTACTGTCTTCAGGAAAACTATCCAATTTTTTGGCTTCACCGACGACGTTGATATCGGAGCACGTAACTTTAAACGTACACCAGACTTAAGGCTGGCGCTGGAATTGGGCTTGTCGTGCGATGATAAGATAATTTTAGCCTCCCAACACGAGTTGGTGTATGTGAGCTCATTGGTGACTGCCGATAACGACACCAGTAGAGAGATAAAAATGTGCATTATGGTTGGCAATCGTGCCTAATTTGGATTCCGAAGGACGCATGATTGAACAATGTTTGCTGAACCACAAAGTTTATTATCTACAAGACATTAATTAGACCGGTAGCACTCTAGACCCACGAAACATGGAGGATCAACTATCGATCTATGGTGGAGTGCAGATGGAAGACTGAACGTGGGGGAGACGACTGCACCACGAATGGAATTAGTATTTTGGAGAACCTGGAGTCGTCCACAGCGCTAAAACGGTTGACTGCGGTGGGCTTGGCATGTCGGACGACAGCACATATAAAATGATTTTCAATAACGAGGCGCGCAACGAGCAAGGCCGATCGATTAAGTAGAAAGCGACCTGCGGATCCTTCGCAGACTGGGGGTTTGGACATGGATCGAATAGAATGGAGACAACTTGTGTATGCAGTAGGGGCAGCCTTGGCCTTGGTTGGATTGGTATGGTATGTATGCTTCAGAATAGCTTATTATAATTGCTTGGGCCTATCGAAGCAAACGCACAACTGGTTGAATATCACCTACAGCTAAATCACTTTTTGATATACAAAAAAATGTAATCGACTGCTGCATACTGGATTCAGCCAAGGTACACATACCTTAGATCTTCCAAATGATCAAATATTGAGATTTTCAATGTTCATATGTGTTAATGAATAAATTAAAAAAAATGTAATTCTTTTGAAAATTTTTTATTAAGTGTAAAGGGTATCCACGATAAACTGAACTCCTTTCGATTATCATCTTAGTTCCAGGGCTTTGAATGGAATGAGTAAACTATGTTAAGCATTTTTTACTTTACTCTATTTCGTCCCCGAATCTTTTATCTATAACAAACTGTAGATTGTTAAAATTGAAGCATTGACGAAAGTTTCGACTGCACCTTGAATATTCAAGCAAATTCTCTCGAGTCACCATGGTCAGCTGAAATTAACAACGGATTCAATAACAGCTCTTTCTCGAGACACAGGATCAGATTCCACGACAGAACATTAAAAACCATGTACAGCTTCTCGTGGTTGTGCTTTTTTCGAATTGCATTTCGAGTCGATTTAGTGTCAATAATTCCTGCAACTACCAGAGAAACGTTTTTTTTCTTTTTGTAACAATATATTCATAGCTCTTTTTTGCACAAATATTATTTCACTACAAAAATAAAATGCTCTATGCACTACACATTAATTTCGTTGCAGAAAACAATGAATAAACATGTGAGTCCTACGATGGATTGCGTAATATTTCAAATTAAATTTAATTTTAATGTGCTTGGTGTATTCATTTTGCCCCTAATCAATCATTATATTTTAAACCCGTACGGAATACTTAAAGTATTATTTACATGAAACCTACTCCAAAACAAAAATGGATGGACATTTTATAACAAATTTTGTTAAACCTTGTCTAGTATGCCAGCAGATTAGATCAACATGTTTTCTGATAACTGAAAACTGACAGAGATTTTGAACAGTAGTTTTTTTTTGTAATTTACTGTACACTAAAAATATTTTTTCGTGAATTAGCATACGCTCGTTTTGTTAACATAGTTTTCATACATAAAACACAGGGTTCGTCAATTGTAATCAACATTCATCTCCCAAAATGCCATCATAATACATTATTCATATAATGAACGAAATGAATTTCGTGCGGATCAGCCAATCACTGCTTCTCTTCTATCGTAGCCTCATATGATGGTGTTGCTTCAAGGGAGTGCTAAAATCATACTTACACATCCACATAATAGAAAACCGCTTTAAGTTGACAGCTGTGAAATCATCTTCATCAATCATACTATAGATTGTTCCGATAATTATAAATTCACTACTGATTAACCGCCAATTCGCGTGCAGTATTCAACCAAATTTTCACGGCGTCCTGTTGTTTACATCCAAATTAAACTGATGTTGTCATTTTTTTTCCAACGTTTCGCATGGAAGTTTGAAAATGCGTGGTCGAGCAAAGAAAACGGATTTTGCACAAACGGTGCACCGTCTTTCGATCAAAAGACTGACTAAAGAAAAAGGTGTGAGAGGTGAATTATCAAAAATCACAGTATGGTCTTTATTATTTGAGAAAAAATTGTTATTATAATTTTTGGAACAGTCTATACATCTCATAAATTATCTTGGTGAGGTCAACCACGGATGCATCATCAGCTATTTTCAATAAGACAAGATCACTACCCAAATCCGAATTATTAGAAAAATACTCACAAACTCGCCTTTTTTAAATTCACCTCAAGACAATAACACACATCTGTCAAACAACAATAAGCACCGAAAACCTCTTTTTTGTAACAACATATTCGTAGTTCTCTGTATTGGTTTCGTACACCACACGAATGTTCCTTTTTAAGCAAACATATGCTTCGTTCTTCTGAGAGCACATGTTATATTGCCTACGAAGCCAGCTTCGTAAATAGTGCCAATCAATTTCGTTGCAGAAAACAACGAATAGATTGGTGAGTCAAACGATCGATATCGTAATACCTATAAACAAAATTTTACTTAGAGTTCAGTGACATATCAATGTACATGGTTTTTTTTTTTTCTGAATCTGTGTAGTCGTTTATTACAAACGGACGTCTAATCTCATCGCTCTTCACCTTTTAGCAATAAATAAAACCATTTTTCTTCAATCTTCTTTCTCACAACACCAGCGTGCGTAAATTCGGGTTTTACATGTTACGTTTAAGTTAAGTTTAGTTCATCAATTTCAAACAAATGCAGTTGCATTTGTAACTGCAATGTTTTTTTCTTCATAGAAATTAACAATAAAAATTAGGCTGATTCAAAATAAACAAATCATATCAATTCTGAATCGGCATCGGCTTTACAACTATCTTTCGAATTAAATAACATAGTTTCATTGGCTAAAATCGCTTGTCAAACAGAAATGCGGATATGATGTTGATTGGCAGCTGTTGATTCTGAAGGGAACTACAGCTTAGCATTAATCACTGCCTTAGCTTCAAGGTTAAGCCATTTGACGGCTGATTGGAACGTATGGTAATCAATATTGTAGCATGTGAAATGACTTGGCGCGTTTCTTCCTACCTTTGTGAACCAAGCATAGAGTGGTTCAGCGCAGTTCTCGATGCTCTACAACGATCAACAAAGATTGTAAACAGTGCTAGCCTATAATACAGAGGAAATGATTGTCGTAAAACAATTCCAAACGATGTTTCCAGTGCAGTATGTACCAACTTGCGCATAGTAGCCTCAACCAAAGTATAGCAGAAATGTGTCAATTAAAATGGTTGTCATCGTAATTTCACGTACCTGTTATTGCAGTGCTGTGTACATTGAACGTGAGGAAAACATGTGATCATTAGTTTTGATGGCTTTGTAAGTGTTGTGTTTAGGAATTTACATTGATGTCGGCTCAAATGACATGCTACTGTGTTCATAGGATTTCTCGATAATCGGATGAATGACTTGCAGGGTAAATGCAGATTTTCAGGAAGGTTATGTAAGATTTAGAAAATATCAAATACCGCGCAACTTCAACTAATTCAAATCAGGGGATCTTCCAACAGCGTTATACGCGGCACTTGGTGATTGAAACGAATGATCGCCCCTTGAGAAGCATTGTAATGTTTTTATTTTTAAGAATCGTAAAAATTGGATGCGGTGCGCAAATGCCCAGCGCAAAGGCCATTTGTAAACGATTAATTTTTCGTTCAACCTTCTTTTAGGTAGCAGCATGAGCGTTTTGAAATGGATTAAGTGGAATTCAATACTATTTTGTGTTGAATTTAAAATAGGAACTTAACTTAATCTGCTCTCGGCAATATGAATGAATTTCAGCTTTCAGTGTTTCGTCATCATCGTGGTCCACATCTGACATTTTTGTTTGTTTACTACACCGAACAAAATGCGTTCCCGAAAATGAAAACGGACCGTAAATTAGTTCACGTTTCCAGTATTTTTCCCCTTATACGTTATTTAGTTCATGATAACGTGATTCCGTTCACGATGTATTTTTGCTTGTTCTCGAATTCATGACTGCATTTCACGGATCTGGGCACGGATTTGTTTTCCGTGTATAAACCGAGGGTACGCGCAAAAAAAAACGGCAGTAGAAACTACTATTTCGAGGGTTAAATTAAGCGCGATCACCAACAATTTTCACCTTACTATAAATGCGTTTGATTTTGCCATGCCTGCGATTTAATCAACCATGGTGCGGTTGATATCAATACGAGGTTTGTCAAATATACCACAAATGTTGAAGGTTTTACCATAAACGTAGTAACCTGAAATTCCATGGGAGTTTTGAAGATATGCATAGTCGGGTAAAATGGTAGTTTTTACTACAAGATTGTTTTCTGTGTTTAAAATTTTATCAACTGCAAAAGGCTGGTACATTTGGCCAACTATTTTGGCAACAAATTTCGTTGCGGCAAGTGTGATGAAAACTACACAGTGTTTTTTTTGCACACAAGCTGTAAACAAATGGATGTATTGTGCTGAATATTCTCACACCAAGGCATATAAAACAAACCGATAATGTCCAGCGTTCCATCACTGAACGCTACCCAGTGCAATACACTGGTACACACTTTTGTGTGGCATCAAAAGCATCCTGACATAAAATATAATATTGTTCTACATCACTTAACAGTTTGGGAAATAGAATAAACTGAAACCACACATAAATATAACTTGAAATTGGTCACATGTGATTGGCCATTGAGTTACTTGGCTTTCGACTTAGCCGAAATCTATTCGTTCGCGAGCCTTGTCGAGGCCTGTTTATAGAATGTTCCGATAATTATAAATACACTAATGATTAACCGTCAATTCAAAATGTCTGCAGTATTCAACCAACTTTTGGCTGTGTCCTGTTGTTTGCATCCATATTAGACTGATATTGTCACTTTTTTTTCAACTTTTCGCACAGAAGTTTGAAAATGCGTGTCTTCCTTCCGAAAAAAATACAGATTGTACACAAACGGTGCACCGCCAGTGGTCAGAAAACTGGCTAAGGAAGGAGGTGTGAGCATCAAACCGTTTTACAGAACTATCAACAACAGCGCTTTTTCGTAGATTCCCCTAAGTGGGGTAGAAAATCCGTTCCAGCTGATCGTACAATCGACAGAAAAGTAAGAGACTATTTCAAGCGTCATCCTTTGGCATCAGGCCGAGATGTGGCGAAAAAGCTAAGTACTTTGGTGACTAATGTTATGCGTGCCAAGGAGAGAATGGGCCTGCAGACTCGTCGGAAGCAGAAACATCCTAAGCAAAGCATCAAACAGGCTGAATCTGTGAAACCGAAGGCTCGGAAGATGTAAGATAAACTGCTGACCAAAATAAGTGGGCTACAGAAAAAAGAAACCTACATAAAACTCGATTGTAAAACTGTGCCAGGACCACAGTTTCCCGAAGGGAAAGGATGCTTCTGGATTAGTTAAAGCCATTTACACCGAAAAATTCGGCAATACCGAAAAATTCGGCAATAAGGCAAACCATATGCAGACGTGGAAAAATATCTCGTCCATTCATTACGGCAGACATAATGAATGGTCAAATCTACGTGAAGGAGTGTCAACAAAAAAGGTTGCTATCCTTGATAAAACAGTATCACAAGCCTACAATCTATTGGTCTTATTTTGCTTCCTGTCATTACACTAAATATGAACTAGAGTGGTACAAAAGGAACAATGTCGTATTTGTACCGAAGGAGATAAATCCACCAAACTGCCCAGAGATTCACCCTATCAAAATTGTCTGGGCTTTGGCGAAGGAGAAGCTGAGAAAACACATGAAACCAGCGGATAGTGTTGAAAAATTTATGAAAGGTTGGCCAAAAGTGGTGAAAATGGTAGGAGAAAGCACTGTGCTGAAGCTTATGAAGGGGGTATTTGCTTGTTGATATAAAGACCTAAACTTCAAAGAGCTCAAGCATAATTCAGAACAAATTTTCACATTAATATTTATTTCTGCTTCAATATTTGGCACTCCATTGATTCATATTGTACCCATAAACTACCAAAAGATTGATGGTTCTGATATGAAGATCTTTATTTCAGAAGTTTATTGGATAATTTCGCTCGATTTTTATACTCAAAACTTGTTTGAGCTCAATTCATTGGATCTCCATGAATTCATATCGTATTCATAAAGTTTCATACTAAGTCAAGTATTTCACTGCAAAGAAGTCTTTAATTTGCAGAAAAATCAAATATTTCAAACGATAACCTTGGTAGAATTTAAAGTGATTGTTTGAAAGAAGTGTTTCAGTTTTTTTATGTTATATTTATTAAAAGTGAACAAGTGGTGTGTATCTTAAAATTTCCCTAGTTTTTCAAAATGCATCTGCCTTTCATCTTTTTGGATCCATTAACGGGCAAATTCGCATGGATGAATGTCTCCAGAAGCACCTCCTGCTCTTCCGGACCTCCCATGGAGACTACACGCTTACTTCAGTTTACCCAAATATAAGTGAAGAATACCCATTGTCGCGAAAAGTACACGTACCCATTTATGGGTCATTACTACTTACCCATATTTTTTTTTCAATTCAAATTTACTTAAATTTGAGTAAAGTCAACATTACCCAGATATGGGTATGTGCACTTTTTGTGATTATGGGTAAAATGGACTAAGCGTGTAGACGTTGTTTTGGCAAGACTTGACATCATGCCATAACGTCCGATGAGTCTTGGATTAGTCCAAAAAAAAAACAACGATTTCAAAGGGGATAACCCTCTGAACACGCCAAAACATCGCCCAGTCGAGAACTATCATGAAGACAAAAATTCACAAAACCCCTAAAGTGTCCCACCCAACCAGATTGAGGGGTACATTTTTGACTAGCGCGGTAAAATCAGAAAGTCAGCGTGGCTTTCTTTTCTTGCTACATTATATGAACAATCTGCTTATATGGAAGATTGCTAGATGGACGGAAATATATGAGATTTCTAGTCATTTATCAAATATCACATGCTGTGCTATTTGGGAAAGGCTTACTTCTGAATTATCACGTAAAAGGTTTAAGTCCTTGAAATGTGTTTAGTCTCCGTAACATGTTCAATGTGGTCCTAGAAAATTACTATATCCATCATTTTACCTGTTTTAGAATTCTCATGAGGTTTGAGGTTTCGCGGGTTTGTTCTGAGTTCGAAAGTGACCACTTTATACTGAAGTGAACGGAATCCGTCCGAATGTGGTCAATTCAATCTGAACGCTCAAGGTGATATCGATTGTTTTATTTTGCCAGTTCACATGTGATTTGAAATTTTGCATAATGAGTGTAATACACTGAACGCCATATCTAGGTTTATCACCAGCATGCATCGAAAAAGGTTCTGCACAGATAAAAATAAACCAAGCAACACAAAAGTGTCTTAATTGGATAAAGTTACTCGATTGTGACTTAGTTGAGCATTGGAGTAACATTAACTGTGTTGCAACAAAGTGTGCTACTAGGGAATGAATTTTAGTAGGGGCGTACAACAAAATTGTTTGCAATGTTTCATGCGCCATACAACAATGTTTGCATCTTTCATACAACAGGCTAGACTCAGACGTTATCTGGCTTAAATTTACATGAAATATTCCATTATATTTTTGCCAAATCTAGCATTCCCTTTATGTGCATAAGATAACGCAGATAATTCAATGTTTCTTTTTATCTTTGTGTCCTTTTCCTCGGAGTCAGTTGACCGATTACAAAATTTACCATTACTGTTTTATTTAACTTCAATACCTTTCATTTGTAGATTGTTGCGCCGGTCTAGTGATAGTTGTGTACCAGTCATGTACATTAATCGATATGGTGGTTAATTATTACGCTAGCCATTTCACCCAGGGGGAGAAAACAAATTTGTTTTTTAGTAGGAGTATTTTGGATTATTCTCGAACAAACAAAATCATTCATTCTGCATTTTCTTTCATTAAAACACTTCACCTAATTTATTCAATTGATAACTAGGTTTTAAGGCTTAAATTTTATTACCTTTCAAATAGTCAGCCATTCCGTTATGCCATAATCATATTTCAAATGAACACACATAAGGAGTGTATCGAATATAAGCTATCCACATACATTTGCGTTGTACGCATGTATTTGTGATGGTTTTTTATGCTCTAAACACTGCATGCTGTGCGTTTGACTGTCAGCTTTCTTTTGTTTACTTGTTTGTGCGGTTCAAATTCTGCGTTTTCAAAATGTCGCGTATTGAAAAGGAAGTGAAAATTAAGGTTCTGGACACATGGTTAAGTGAGAAGGGTATTACTATGCGAAAATTGGCGAAGCGGTTTGGAATTCATCATGCGAGTGTTAAAACCATCATTAATAAGTTTGGGGAACACTATTCTTTGGATGAGCTACCAGGAAGAGGCAGAAAACCCGGTTCTTCCAACCCGAAACTGGAGCAGAAAGTGGTATCTCTAATCATGAAGAACAAATCACTGTCAATACGTGATTTGGCCAAAAAAGCAGGAACGAGTGTCGGAATGATCCAGCGTATCAAGAGGCGAAACCACCTGAAGACCTACAAGACGCAGAAAATCTCGAAACAAAGTGCAGAACAGAAGAAGCGAGCAGCAACAAGGGCCTGGAAATTGTATTCGCGTCTTTTGCAGCGTCCGGATGCATGCGTTTTGATGGACGATGAGACCTATGTAAAGGAGGACTCAAAAACCCTTCCAGGTCCACAATACTTTACTGCCGTCGTTGAGGAGGATGTGAGCGATGCGGACAGGTCGATTCAAGTGGAGAAATTCGGTCGAAAGGTACTGGTATGGCAAGCAATATGTTCCTGTGGTTTGAAGTCAACCATTTTTTACACTACCGGAACTATAAATGCGGAAATCTATCGATCTGAGTGTCTCCAGAAGAGATTGTTGCGTTTATATAAGAAGCATAGTACACCTCCACTGTTTTAGCCGGATTTAGCGTCGACTCACTATGCCAAAACCACTCTCAATTGGCTTGCGGAAAAGGGTATAGATTTCGTTGAGAAAAATATCAATCCACCAAATTGCCCTCAGCTTCGACCCATCGAACGTTACTGGGCAATCGTGAAGAAGGTCTTCAAGAAGACTGGTAAGGCAGCTGGGAACATACAGGAGTTCAAAAAAAAATTGGGCTCAAGCGTCCAAAAAATGCGATGCAACACTTGTCCGAAACTTGATGAAGAGCATTCGACCCAAAGTTCGAACATTCGTGAAGGAATAACTTAAATTTCATCCGGTCTTCATTATGTTCAAGTTTAACCTCGTACAATAAAGGATCAATTTTTTGTATGAATAAAATATCGGTTTTCAATACAATTTGAAAGAAAGGTTGTGGATAGCTTATTTTCGATACACTCCTTATTTGAAAATACTGCTGATTTCGCATTGCGTACAGTAGATTCGTTTGTTCACATGGAATTTAAATGGAAAGATAACAGAGTAAAACAGGTACTGCCAATAATAGTTACACTCACTTAAAAAAGTTTTTCGGTTTATAAAAAACATTTAAGCAGTTATGGATAATTCTGTCGATAAAACCTGTCGACGTTAAATTACGGACACTTTCAATTCAATTCTTGATACATTTAGTAAAATGGCCTCGACAGAAGTGACAGCAAAATCCGAATTCATCGGTACGTGATCTTGCCAAAAAACTGAAACTACCAAAAAGTACCGTGTTTTGTGTTTGCAAATCATTTGACCAGCGCTTGACTGTGGATTGGAAGGTTCTTAATTCAAATTAGCCATTTTTGAGAAAAATCCCAATCTCTCTGTGCAAAATGTGGCTCGTATGTTTGGAAGTTTGGAATTCAAAATCATACGTACAAAAAGTAAAGCAGATGCAAGAACTGAAGGCGTACAAAGTGAAAGGCGTGCCCAACCGTGGTGACAAGCTAAATTTCACTGCAAAAAGTCGGGCTAAGGAGTATAACACCATTTATTTTTACAAAGATTTTCTTGTATCATAACGGACGACGGAACACAGGTACTCGAAGACTTAATACAGCTTCTGGGACTAGATTTTTATACCGCAATGCAAAGGAGCCGTGCATTTTCGGATAAAGAAGGTGGCCGAATTTCCGAAGAAGTATTTGATTTGACCGTAAATCTGAAAGTTTCGTCTCTACTGGCACTATAATTATAGATGTGTTCGAGAAAGAATGTCTGCAAAAGCAATTGCTATCGTTTATCAGAAGCCACTACTTTTGAGCTCTGTTTTGGTCTGATTTGTTACTATGCAAAAGCCATCCTGGAATGGTATACGTGCCAAAAACAATCTTCCAAACTGTCCAGAACCTCGCCCAATAGAGAAGTACTGGGCTCTAGTTAAGCGGAAACTCTTCGAAACTAAGAAGAAAGAAAATGGTAGCGATGATTTCAAGAGAACATGGAGAATCGTCACGATGGGCCTATCTGAGGATACCGTACGGAACCTGATGGCGGGTGTACCACAGAAGGTTTGAGAATTTTTTAGAAAGAAGGATTAACATCTTAATCATTTGTTTCTAATTTAGATATAACTCTATTATTGTGAAATAAACAATCGGGTTTGTTGAATGATGTGTACATTTTTTTTGGTGCTTTTATTTTGGTGTTCGAAATTTAACGTGGACAGGCTCTAGTAATAGATAGAAGAACAGGAAGAAAATAATTGTAAATAAACTTTTTTTAATGTTTTGAATTTGAGAGTTGATCTTGTCCTATAGGGGAGAACTGCTACTTATCCGTGATTCGTCTCTTTAGACTGTGGTGACCCGTGAGAAGTAGATAGATAAATGAAGATGAAGGCAAAATTTTCAATTCGAATGTTGTGTGTGATGCTTTTGATTTTATTTCGAAGTAAACACAAACGATTCTTGCTGCCACAGAAGCAACACCAACATGTTCTAGTACGATAGAAGAGGAACAATGATTAGATGGTTCAAACGAACTTTATTTCGCACACTGTACTAAGAAGGGTTTTCGCTGATGAAAAGCAGTACAAATGGTGATTATAATATATGATAGATGTGATCAATGTACGAAAACTGTGTTTTCAAAACAAGCATAAGTAATTTTATGAAAAGTTTAAAATTTTAATTTTTGACATATATTTGATCATTTTTTTCATACAAATCTCTGTCTCGTCGACTTTCTGCCTCTGTCAACTTGACGGATACCACTAAACATTTCACAGCAGTTTCTGGAAGTCAAAAACTAAAAAAATCTGAATTTTTCTTGAAATTTTAAATTGGAATCTTTTCATTTCATTCTTTCCACCGCACTTTAAATAATTTAAACCAAATATTTTTCAACCCATTAAAAGGGTACTTTTTCACTACCAATCATCCCATTAATGTCAATCCAACTAGTCAAAAGAACTACAATGTGTGCAAGTAACTAGCATTTATGTTTTCATCATTGCACCACCCTCGAAGATAAAATGGCAAATGTGCCCTTAATTGTGCAGAATATTTCCCAACAGCCGGTCTCTTTGTAATATAAACCTCCCACATGGACAGCTTGATGAATTGATTCGATTAGTTCCCACCACAATGCCGTGGACTCAAACCTAGCATGTTCGCTTGTTCTGTCTCTAGCGAAGACTTAACTAACGAATCAATTGTCATACACTTGGAATGGTTAATAAAAGACTAGAATGGGAAAATATACGATCACTTCACGGAACAAGTTGCACCATTATAACAGCGACTGGTTTAGCACAGAGCCAACTAAGCACATAAAGTATGGCTTAGCCGAAACGAGCATACATTTGTTCCGCTTCTTGGTTTCACAATCCAATCTAAATGGTTCGACATGGGTTTTGATGGCAGCATTCTACTTCAACGGTGCAATTTACTCCAGATACCATGACAGCAGGCACCTTCTTCTTCTTGCAAGAATGACGTGTTTGAAATCGATTTCTTGAGAAATACCAGAAAAAGAATGTTTCGCATCATTTCATATTTCATAAGGCAGTAGATGTATGAAAGTGATGGCATTAATTTTCAAAACGAACAATGGAAAATAAATTAGAGTTGTGAACGGTTTGAGCAACCCGGTTCCATGATGATAATCAAGCTTAAAAGACGATTTCTACGATGTTAAGCATCTCAAATCTTTTTCTTTTTCAGCCAAATAATTATTGTTGTATTTTAATTATTGTTTTTTTTTTACAAACAACAACATATGCTAAACGTTGGTTGAATTGAATAGTTGGGATGAAGGATCTGTTTACAATTTATTTGAACGGAAATGAAAAAAGCAATTATTATTTTTATTTATTTTTCCATGTGTAGTAACTTTACATATCTCAGTAACCAATATCATAGAGCAGGTCTGGTTCATTAAACAGATCTATTTTTTTAATTTGATGTATGTTCTGAAAACTATACAGGGTGCGGCCGAAAATAATGCGAAAATTTGTTCTATTTCTTTCAAATCCCATTTTCAACTAATTCAAGCAATAATATCAACATTTTCGAGTGCAGTTATCTTTATAAAGTCCTTTCAAACAAATTTATTCAATGTGTCCTCCATTTTTTTTAATAACATCCTCGATCCGACGCCGGAAGCCAGAGCATGCCTTTCGTAAGTAGTCCTCCGACATTGACTGCCATATGCGTGTTATGGTTGACTTCAGGGTTTTCACACTAGGGTGTGGGGTTTTGCAGGCTCGTGCGAATAATCCAATGGATTAAGATCTGGACTGCTAGGGGGCCACAAATCCTTCGGCCAAAACTTTATCTTATCGTTCAATGCGCTCCATCCTGCTGTAGGACAACGTTTTGGTCCTCGGAGAAGTTGGCCTTCACCCAGGGAAGCACTTGGTCCTTTAAAATACCAATATACACATTTTAACTCCAGCATCAATGAAAACAGGCGGCATTTTCAAACCGTTGGACACCACCAAGCCAAACATCATGACACCAGCCGGATGTTTGGTTTGAAATTTGAATTTCACTTTTTCCGAAACGTTCTTCATTTTCTGCGGTGAAATGAACCGGTCCGTGCGGCTGTTGGCCTCAGCATCGGTGCTGAGAAGCTTTTCGTCGGAGAAAAGAATTATCATTTTTTCCTTTTTCAATAAGGAAAGCAATCTCTTGGAACGAGTCACTCGTAATTCCTTGACCCGGTCCGTGAGTGGCGTTTCACTCTGGCTCTGAAAGATGCATGCAGGTCTTCTTTGATGATTCTCCGCATGGATTTTTCCGAAATATTGGCTTCCTTTGCAAGTTTTCTTATGGTACGCACCGGGTTGCGAGCAATTTTTGCACGGACCGATTTGATCACGTTTGGCGTGCGTGCAAAGCGCAGACGTCTGCTTCTCGGCTTCCGCTGCTTAGCACCATCTTACAGAGATTTTTTTATGCGGTAAACTGTTGCCAAATAGCACCCAACCACCTCTTTTGGCTTCTTTTGGGCGAGCAACAAACTGGTGATCACTTCTTTCGCGAACATTTTGACGAATTTGCAATAAAACAAATAGAATGATTGGATGCAGCACTTGAAAGTAAATATAAACAAATACACTTTTTACAGAAATTAGTCACTAGCTACGAGATAACCTAATACTCAAGTTTGAACATTTTTGCATTATTTTCTGCCGCACCCTGTAATTAATGCTTCCAGCTAAAAAATAATGATAAAAATATCAATATTTGTTGAGTATAAAACTTATATATTTACTTTGTTTATGTTTCATGATTGTTGGAAAGAAAGTTTCGATTGCAGCAAGCTTGATTTATTAAGATTATAGGTGATTCTAATTTTATAGTTGACTAAATCTAAAATACTGGATAACGTGGCAGCATGCATACCTTGCTTAATTTTCTTGCTTGTGCATTATTTATAACACAAAGTTTATCACAGTTATGAAAAAGATTTGCAAATTATAATGAAAACATCATGATCAATCAGCAGATAACATCGAACTCATTATAGCTTTAATGACACGTAAACAGTGATTGTGACTGTTGATTTTTTTTTGACACATCAAAACTAGAGTATAGCATCTCGGATAGTTTAATTCCTAAGTCAATACCGAAAACAAACGATGAAAAATTCTAATAGGATTAGGGAATGTAATGTTAGCCTAGCCCCTTCATTCGGGCCAAGTACTAAATAAGTCATCAATTCAGCGATAATCGACGATGACAACATTGTAATCAACTTGTTCTTAAGCAATTGAGAACTTTTTTTGTCACTTCTGCAATTTGGACAAATACTTCTTGACCATTTGGCTGGTCGCACTGACCTCCCGGCCCAGCGCACGGAAGAAGTGGCCACCTTGCCTTACGTCTTCCGTTTGAGTTTCTGTTGACTCCCCCGCGGGGAGTCGCTCAATCTGGTCGGAGGCCGAAACCAGACTTCCGCTTCATGGAGTTTCCTTTCTCCAGAAATTTCAGAAACTGATGGTTCCATGATCGTATCGGGCTGTCACGAAGTGGGCCACAATGGCCGACTTTGTTAGGCCCGAGTGGAGCAGACGGTACGAACAATCCATAGATCGGAGCTGTTTTCACTGTTTTCACCATACCGTACCGTAAAAAAACTGAAGGGGCTGTCAAATTGTCACAGTATCTAGGCAACTAGTATATATTGACTACTGTTTGATGGACTTTCCACCAGGTGGCAGGGTAATCTAGCAATCGGTTCTGGAATTTAATACGGGATCCACTGTAAACATCCTCTCGTCGGGGAAGAGGATTGCCAAAACTCGCATGAGAAAGTTCAAGGTTTTTTTACATTGCTCAACTCGTAACTCCCGGATGCGGTATGGACCCTGAGGTAGTTAGTGTGTAAATGTAGTTGTATCGGCGTTGACAAATGATTGCGGTTACCGAAACTTAGCTACAATTCCTAATGGGAGACTGTGAAGGAATTCGGAATTTGTAGGAAGTGCCTAAAGAAGCACAAAGCGTCGTCTAAATTGCAACAGGTTTTCAGGAAGAACGGATATCAATTCAAGCACCATTAATTGCTGCATAACAACCAACGAGACAACCCTACATCAACAATTATACCACAAAGGGAATCGACACCAGCAGCTGCTGCTCAGAAGACAACAAAGTTAGAAGGTGGTACGCATCTTAAGCCTATGAACAAGACACTATTTCCTTTCCTGTTATTCTATACGTATCCGAGATACCAGTGGAAACACATGCATTCCTTGACGACGGATCGTCACTTACGTTGATCGATGTCGCTCTCACTACCGAACTGCAACTAAGCGGAAACCCGGAACTTCTATGTCTCCGTTAGACAAGCAACAAGAGCTGTTTGGAGAACAAGTCGATGCTGTTGAATTTCCAGATCTCTGGCACAGGGAATAATCACTAGACGTACCGTCGATCTGTTCCAGCAATCCGTCGACGCGAAGGAGTTACCAGAGCAGTACCCATACCTGCGGGGCATTCCGGTAGACCCTTATCAGGAGGTTCAGCCCCGTATACTCACCGGTATTGACAACGTCAACCTGACGCTCCCATTGAAAGGAAAGGAAGGTGGCTTGTACCAGCCAATCGCCAGGAGAACACGGTTGGGCTGGATCATAAACGGTGGCACAGATCCAAGCGAAAAAATCGTCGGTCATCACAGTCTTCAAAGTTGTTCCTGCAGTGGGACGCATGGTGCTTCGTGGAAGAAAACTCCCGTTAGTACAGGATGTCCGCATTTAGAGATGCTGCCGACTGCTTACGTCGGTGCTTAGATAATTTAGGGTGTCCCTGCAGAAAGAAATAGTTTTTTGCTCTGACTTTTTTATTTAAAATTTGCTGGCAATGTTTTTTTTATTAATCGTTTATTTGTACAGGCTCAATCGAATCAACTTTACAGAGCCAAATTTTCATATTTTTATACATCATTAGTCAAACTAAAGTTAGGGAGATAGAACCGATTTCTCGCGGCCGTCTCGAGGTTAATAGGAATTACAAATTACGGATGGGAAAGAGGGTGGGAATTTAAGGTATGGTTTACATAACACATTCAATTTAAATTTTAAATTATTGAAACACTTATAACTATACAATTTATGGTTTTCTTTTGACTTGAACATTTTTTGAAAAAGAAGAAAAACACACACATACACAGATAAAAAAAAACTTATAGTAAACATACAGGTTAAACTAACTACAATCTAAGGCTAATTTTAAACAAAAAAGTTACAGCCAAATAACTGATTTTTATACAGAAAAATCTATACCATAAAAGTTGCTTGAAATTATTTATTCTACAAATTCTCGCAGTAGTGTATGCCTGCAAATAAAAAAGTTAGATTTTCGATTTCTCTGAAAATAAGGACCACTCTAGTTTTCCTACACACCAAAAGAAGCGACTTGTTATTAAAAACAACTTTGTAGAAGACAATTCTGCTTCAAAATTTCAAACTTAGGCTAATAATTTATCATTCCAGCTAAATTCGAATTCTGGACCACTGTGAATAGGAGCACGAGTAGCGAACACGGTGACCAGCAGTTTGTCTTTCAACGTGTATGCAAAATTTTTCTGGATTGACTTACATGACGGGCTGTGCTGGATTCGCTCTGAGCATCGTCGGTATTCATAGTTTGTAGCCTCAAGTCAGCGATATCTTGGAGACCAGTGAGATCGCGAACTGGGTCGGCACAACCGATAACGTAGGGGATGAAGCTACCAATGAACCAGAGTTTTTACGACAGAAGCGTGCCAACTGGCCCGTCGATCCGTTCACAACCGGTTCTGCTAAAGGGGAGATACGTCAACCACATGTTACACCGCAGCGTTGTCCTAAAATTGCGTATGAACTTGGAGAGCTTCAGTAGCTGGATACGGTTAGACGACACGGTAGCATTCGTTTCCAGATTCTTGCTGTCTAGCGCGGAAATGCATCAATCATCGAACTAACTTTTCAGGCAAGCGCAGAAAGAATCCTTTCCGGAAGAAGTCAGCATTCTCTCGAGTAGCAAAGCTCAAATGAAGGCACCCCCTAAGCAAAGCACAATCTACATGATGAACGCGTTCATGGACGAGCAACGAGTGAATCGCATTCGCGGGAGAATCAGCAGGTGTGAATATGCTACGATGGACGCGCAGAACCTAATCATCCTTCTGAAAGATCACAACATCACGTAGTTAGTTGTATGGGATTACTAAAATCATTACCGTAACCACGAGACTATGGTCAACAAGCTACGGCAAGTGTTCAAAATTTCGAAGGTGCGTGTAGTATTCCGGAGCGTAAGGGTGAACTGTCAAGCGTACGAGAACCAGACGGAGTTACCCAGGCACCTCTTATGGGGGATTTTCCAACAGCCAGACTGGTGGCATTCCACAGAGCGTTTAATTTCGTGGGAGTGGACTACTTTGGTCCGCTTATGGTGGCGGTAGGGCGAAGGTCGGGAACAAATTTCGTGGCCGTTAGCAAGGAACTCGCGGAGACTCTGGCTGGATTTGATCACGAGAAGATTATACGAGAAACCGTCGGTACCAACACCGAATGGTGCTTTCTACCTTCATCATCGCCCTCATATGGGCGGCTCACGGGAGAGACTCATCCAGGCAGTATTCCACAGCAGATTCAACAGTAGTGTCTTTTCAGCGATTAGGTTCTCCGGAATTTATTGATCGAGATCGAAAGCACTATCAACTCCCGTCCATTGACACGTGTACCAGAGGACGATCCTGAGGCTGCTGTCCTAACACCGAACTACTTTATTCTGGGTTCATCTTGTGAGCTAAGACTGGCAACACTGCTCAACGGCAGTGTGGTGACACAGGTGGAGGTAATCATCTTCTGGCGGCGTTGCGTTCACGATTACCTGCCACAAAAACAAATCTATATTATGTAAGTTATAATGTTTTTAATGGTTTGCGGTCGATAGAATACAAGCAAAACCAAGAAGTTTTTTTTTATTCAAATATGATTTGTAAGTTTTGAGTTCAGTAAAGGGTTATTGCGAACAATGAAATGTCTAATTGTCTAATTGAAGAAAACCGTACGAGGATTGTTCTTCTTTCGAAATTTACAGAGTAAGACGAAGTTGCATCCAGAAATAATCCCAACCCGGAGCCTAAACACAAGCATTACGCGTGACGTTTCATGTTCACGTTTTCAGTTCTCTCCAATGTTTGTGCTCTGAAAAAGGAAGCACCTCAACATTTTGGTGGTGCATAATGAGAGAACATCTTATTAAGAATAACTAAGCAAGCGTGCTACTAGTTGAGTGTTGTTTAAAGCTCAATTATTTGATGAGTGACAGTAACAAATGTTATCGACCTTAGCCTATTAAGATGAGTTATGAGACATATACCCAAAAACGTTTAAGTTGAAATTTACGTATTTAAAAATGTATTGGGGAGTTTGATGCTGCTTATTTTTGAACAATCCAATTTTTGTTTCAATTTGTTATGATATTTGAAGAAAAAATTCAGGATCCTGAATATTTGCACCATATTTCAAGTACAGATTTGATATGCTTTCCTAATGAAATTTTGAGTAAATCAATCCTCACCGTTTTACTAAATATTGTTGTCTACGTAGCTTTCAACTAACCTGAAAAAGAAACAAAAGAAATACCATTAGTTATATAATTTTCATTTTTGATAGGGGAGCATAATATTCTGTACTTAAATTCAATTATGTTTTGTAACTTGAAAAGGCTATATGGTAAGCACTTTACTGAACCGAGAAATGTAGGCTATTTGCCGACTCTTTTTATGCTTATGTTTACATCTTTTTCTATACAGGGCTAGCAGATGCCACCTCGCTAGTGGTTGTAAATATTTCACAAGTAGTAAATAGTCCACAGTTTGAAACATTCATATTATTTTCTACAACATATGCTGGATTATGAATTCACACAATATTTAATTTCAATTTATAACGCATTAATCACTTCTGTTAAATGAATTATAGCAAATAATTTCAATGTTAAGACTTACGTTGGATTGCAATTGAATGAGAGGAAATTTTACGCTTGTGTTAATTTTTTTTTCTGTGTACAGCATATATGAAAACCGTAAAACTCATAAGCACAATCACATTTCAGCGTAAAGGACTCAAACAAGGACATGCGCAATAAACTTATGAACCTTGTCATTCTAGTTGCAGTATCGTAAGTTTGTTCGATTCGGAAATATTCAGCACAATAAATATATCTAAGCATGAACGAGATACCTTAAACAAACAAAACTCTTATGAATAAGATAAGTTTTACAATAGCGATAGATTTTACTGCCTATTTTGTATAGATTTGCTGTTGGAACGACATTGCTTATATACCGTATATTCCACAAGTTCGAGGTCTCAGGTTAAAGGCAGAATCCCAACTTAATGATAAATTGAAAAAAAGTTAAGTTACACAGCAAAAAATAATGAAAATTACATGCTATGCAAAACGTTTGAAAAGTAAAAATCTATCGATATAATACATTGCTCTATTTATTTTTTAATGGAAAATTATACATAAAACTAGGGAATTGATAATCATATAAATATGCATTTATTTTCATTTAAACATACATAAGTACACTTTCCCATAATATTAAATCTCATTGCGCGCGTTCTTTCATGTAGATTCATAAGAATTTACATGATCGTGCAAATATCAACCTTCTGTTTATTGAGTAAATATATGAGATGCTTTACTCGTTCAACTGTCATTCGCGATTCATAGGCAAAAGACAACAGAGGACAATTTTTTGTAACTGCGAAGTAAACATCTTGTGTAAACCAATTGCAACCGTGATTAAGTTTTACTGAATTGCCGTTTACAAATTAATAGTAATTTTAAGCAGCGGATCACTCCCGGTAAATCGGAATTCTACATCGTGAACCTACTCATTTTAAATTTATTCAGAAAGTCTCGAAGTTTCAAAATTTTCTTTTTTCTAACACAGATTCTCCAATACAGATGAAACTAAAGAGTTTCGAACGCTTTTGATTTTGATGAACCACAACCGCAGTCTGAAAGTTTTCTCAATAAAAGGGTTTGAAGAAAATATTAATAAGATAATTTGACATTTTTAGGAGACGAACCAGCTCAGGGCTGAAAGTCTATATAATAAAGTAACAAAAAAAATGGCATTTCAAATTTTTGGTGCCTTACGATAATTCTTGTCTCTTGAAACTCATATTATCCATTTTTGGACTATGAAATTATTAATAAGTCAACAAATTCTCTTTCATCATGTGTATCTGCATCTCCATCGTGTAAAATAAACTTGCATGTGATAATCAACGGTGCGGTCGTCTGAAGTAGATTAAGTAAAATTCAATTGAGTTAATAGTACAAGGATTTCCAACTTGTGTAAATTTAAAAACTCGTGTGATTTTGAAGTTAACGCTTTGAGTATATTCAGATTTTTAGATATAATTTCAAACATACTGTTGCTTGTTCGAGCGGTTCCATACTTGCAGTGTATCGTCAACCAAAACGATCCCTGCTGTTAACCCTTTCCCAACTATCCAATATCCCAGTGGTTTCTTGTAAAAGTGCTGAGGATTTATCGGCTTTCTTCAAAGCGAGTTTCAGGTAAACACGTTCCTTCCGATGCCCTAGTTGACCAGCATTCGGGCACGGTTGGCGCCGGTATTGCTTCATAATGGGTCACAAGCATTTACTCATTGAGGATATATGTTAGTCCCAAACATTTGGCAATAACGGAATAGCATTCGTGGGCGGGTTCATGCTCATGCTCCGTTAGAATAAAGATTTCTATTGATTTGGATGGTAGTTGACCCATAATGTCAAGGTTTACCAAATCTCTATTACTGGTTAACATGAAAGCATGCATCCCATGTTAAATTTTGTAGGTTTTGTGCTATATTGGAAGAATTTTTTTAAAATCATGTTAAGTATTAAAAATTTTAAAATCATGATTATATTGTAAAGAAACATTCTAATCAACCAGGGAATAATATTAAACCAATTATAGCTATATTGACAGTTCGCGTCCGAAGTGATTGTTTTAAGAACCCTTTTTAGGTAAACCGGAAACAACGAAATTGTTTTATTTTTTAATTAGTACATGCTTCAAAAGGGAAAAATCAACGTCATAGTGTACAAGTCGGGTTTTAAGCAGCCACGGCCAGCCGTTTCAACTCAGTTTTGAGTCGTTTTTGACTCACTTTCGTCAAGAGTGGAGTCACTCCAATTTGAGTAAATGTTACTAGCATTGACAAGTCGACAAATCAAAAACATCCATCTGATTTGAGTCGATGTTTTTGATATGTCGACTTGTCAATGCTAGTAACATTTACTCAAATTGGAGTGACTCCACTCTTGACGAAAGTGAGTCAAAAACGACTCAAAACTGAGTTGAAACGGCTGGCCGTGTGCATTACCTGGGATATTTGATTAAGCTGTATATAATCTATAACTAGATCTTCCAATATTCGGACGGTTACTATGCTTACATCTTATCTATTGGAACTTACCTTCAGAAACGAGCATTAGACTCAGAAAATTTCATAGTTGACTAGTCCATTGCTCAATGGAATAAAGTTCCCGATTGTAGAGACTTATTAAAATTATGCGGATTGCTTTTTGATCGTGAAAATGTTTTCTTTAGCTCCGCAATTTGTTCATAAACTAAAAATATTGTATGAGTGCGATTTCGTGCATATGTGAGATAGCTAAATGAAATAGACCAGCTCACGATTTGCTGCTAACGTCAATTTCTCCAATCTACTATTTCGTTTTACCCATCCACTCTCTAAAACAATCAATAATCACATGTTGATTGCTATGATCACAAACCCGTCTACTAGCAGGGTAGCAGTAACTTTTAGTTTATCATTGATCTTAAGATTGACAATGTATATTTCTTATTTTATTTACTCTCAAGGAAATATTAGAAAAAGTGACTGTAACGACAAACGAGATACTCCGTTTAAAAACAAGCAAATGTAAGACATAGCAGGCTCATTGCCCGGATAATGATGCCTCCAGAGAACGATTTTTGGATACCCTAGTGGCCCAAGGTAGACAACTCTTCCGCGAGGTAAGATATGTTTTGGGAATGCGTGATCTTCCCTACATGCAAGTGATTTACGAATTCCTTTGTTTGTCTGATCTAAGAGTGTAACGTCATCACCTTTTTCCATCCACTCTAGTAAATTCCCTTCCATAGTGTCCCAGTTATGCTATCCTTTTGTTTCTGTGCTACTTGTACCTGCCCAGCAAGCTGCGGTCACCCATCTGCGGCTAAGTTCCTGAAAGGGACTACAGGGATCGAGGATTTAGTAGATGTCACAACCAAAAGCAGTAAATAATGGCTTAAATAAGTTACCTACCTAGCCCTTTCCAAACGATAATGTGACCCATTAACCTCGAGCTAGCCATGAGTAATTGGCATCCCTCTTTTACTAATAACGAAAAGTAAAACTTTGTTTACAACAATATTGAATATCGGCTCCTCAAAGTGTTACAAACACCTGAGCCACAGTTACAAACAAAGATAGAAGGCTTTGCGTAACAATACCGGTGCGATATAAGGCTTAGTGACGTTTAACGCACGCACACTACAGAGTGATTTAGATCAAAGCAGTGCAAGAGAGGGGTCTCCTATAGCTCAGTCGGTAAAGGCACGACTACAAAGCAACACCATGCTGGATATGGCTGAGTTCGATTCTCGGTCTGGTCTAGGAATTTTTCGTTAAGGACATTTTCTCGATTCCCTTGTCATTGGGTATGATTGTACTTGCCATACAATCATACTAATGCAAAAATGGTACCTCGCTTAGAAAGCTTTCAATTACTAATGTGGAAGTGCAGTTAGAACAATAAGTTGAGAGTAAGCAATAAGCTTGAAATGCTAAAGAAGAAGAATGCAAGTAAGAAGGCAAATCATTTCGAGGAAAACAAACCACAATTTCTTTGCATGTGCCAGGAAGGGAACAAAGAAGAGAGGAAAAATGAGCTCAACAGCGAAAATTTATTTATAGTTGAGAATTCTGCGTCGACCCATGCAAGATCCAATTGACCCAGAAGCTCAAACCTCCCTTAGCTCAGTCGGTAAAGGCACAGCTACAAAGCAACACCATGCTGGAGGTGGCTGGGTTCGATACCCGGTCTGGTCTAGGAATTTTTCGTTAAGGAAAACTTCTCGACTCCCTGGGCATAGCGTACGATTGTACTTGCCACACAATCATACTATTGCAAAAATGGTACCTGGCGTCGAAAGCTCTCAATTAATAACTGTGGAAGTGCATTTAGAACACGAAGTTGTGAGCAAGCAGTAAACTAATTGTGAAAGCAATAAGGGAACGTCCATTAATTACGTCACGCAAAAAAGGACTTTTTATAACCCCCCCCCCCAATCCTTGTGACGTTTTTTATATGAACCATCAAATTTTTTTGTATGGATCGTCACGTTTTCCCAAAACACCCCCTCCCTCCCTTTTGCGTGACATAATTAATGGACCTTCCCTAAGCTTGAAATGATAAAGAAGAAGACGAAGAATAAGCTCAAACCTCATGATCATAGACATCGCCTTGAGTTCACTGATTGGGTTTTGGAGCAGTTGGAAGCAGACCCCAAGTTTGTCCGAAAAACTTTCTCCAGCGACGGGGCTCATTTCTGGATGAATGGGTATGTTAACAAGCAGAATTGTCGACTGTTGACAAGGCCAATCCACAATAGGTTCACCACGTGGCAATGCATCCCCAGAAAGTCACTGTATGGTATGCATTTTGGGCAGAAGGCGTCCGTACGACGCTGGCGAGGCCATCACTGTCAACGAAGAGCGCTACAGGTCGATAGCTTCTGACTTCTTCAAGCCTAAAGGTGAACGATATGTGGTTGATCCTGTTGGAACGTGTTACACAGCGCATGAAACGATCGATATTCTGTATGAGCTATTTCCGGGCATGGTTATTTCGTGCGGAGGCAATGTCAACTGGCCACTAAAATCGTGTGTTTTAACACCATTAGACTTTTTCTTGTGGGATTATGTTAAGTCACAGGTCGTGCCAATAACTAACGATGCCCTCAAAGCCAACATTACTCAAGCCATCAACAAAATTCAGCCCGTTTTAAGCACCAGAGTCATGGAAAATTGAACTTTTCGGATGCATGTCATATTCTACACATAATGGTAATTTCAAACATTCAAACATTGGTCTTTCAAACAAAAAATTAAAGCTCCTCAATTTCTCACACCAGAGGTGGTAAACGTCCTTTTTTTTTGCAAACCATTCACCCGCTACGAAATTTGAGGCCCGCGCACCACCAACAGTTTGTGTATACAGTTCGAGCGAACGCGGGTATAGAAAACAGAAACAGAAAAATTTCCCTCTATTTCTGCCGACAATTTCAAACAGTTTAGAAATGATTTGTGAATGTTTTAGAGAGCTTAACTAAAAACGCACTTATTTACTTATTTTCGGTTATAAGTTGTCAGTATCCATTCTTATGATTTGATTCCATATAATAAACATCATATGTATGCAGTAATAAGCCAACAATCAACGAAATTCTGAGTGACATAAATTTATGTAGCATATTATTTTCAATATTCAATATTCTTTGAAAACTTAATGAAATATCACGTTAAGAAATCAAAAACGGCAACTTTGTTCCCAAAAGGACACATAACTATTAAAGGAGACGATTTAGTTATGTGGTATCTTTGAAAAAGTAGAGACACTGATATTGTAGGCCGTTGATATCAAATTTTCACAGCCTACTACTTTTGAGAAGCCTACATCCAAAATATCAAAAACTCATATTTTAAATGAATCACGTATGAACTATACAATATGAACTTATTTATCTTACGGGTTAGAAACAACGATTTATTTCTACAAAGAGTAGTTATTTATTAACAAATACAAAGCATATGAAAAATAGGGCAAAACTAATACAGGCCACTCTCGCAAAAAGGCATACATTAATTAATTAAAAGGCATACATTAATTAATTTTCGTTTAGATTATGAAATCGACGGTATAACTAACAAATCTATTCGTTGTTTTCTGCAACGAAACGGATTTGTAAGTTTTAAGAAGCTACCTTCGTATTTAATACCACACGTGCAACTGTCAAAAGCACTAAGCATTAGGTGACACAGAAGGAACATTCGTTCATTCTACGAAAACAATACAAAGAGCTACGAGTAATTTGTTACCAATAAAAAAGAAACGTCTCTCTGGTGTTGCATGAACGACTGACAGATCTACTCTATCCGCTCAAAATGTAATTGAAAAAAAAAAACGCACCACGAGGTTTCGGGGAATAAATTTTTAATGCTTCTGATATGGGTTCCGATCCAATATCTTTAGGAAGAGCTGTTAGTGAGTCCGTGGTTGATCTCACGTGAAAAGTAACTTGATTATTGGGCATGAGGTTCTTGCTCTCGACAGCGCTTTCATTTCTATTTTGGGATAAATTAATGATTCCCGCCATCCCTGCAGGAACACCAACACTTATGAGTACGCTCGAAGAGAAGCAGCGATCGGCTGGTCTTCACGAAATTCATTCTGTACATTGTACAAAAATTGTGTATTGATAGCTTTTTGTTAGATGACGAGCCAAATGAATGTACAAAATCCATGTTTACGAAACGAGTGAAAGCTAATCTACGAAAATAAATTTTCAGTATGGGCAAAATTTTTCAGTGGGTTGGAACATCCATCAGCTAGAATGAGTGAAAACAACAAAGACATGCAATTCGATACATTCATGATACGGAGGAAAACTTGATTTATATGTAGATTCTAACATGCCTTTTTCTAAAAATTCTCAATACAAGTTAAAAGTCTATATCAATGACTATTTATGTTTAAAACTCTTTATTTAAATCTTTAAATCACCTCAAATACAGCTTCTAATGTTATTTTTACTAGCCATATTTTTCCACAAATTTTACAAATCTGATCTGATATAATCTGATGCAATTTTACCATATTTCTTGAATTTTCAGTTCGATGATTGCCAAAAATTTGTCTATGGGACGAACGTCTTAACAATTTGGTGTCCTGAAAATGCTGATGTTATTCATTGTTTTAGAATTGAATTGCAGACATTTCAATTCCTGCAATGTTTTGAATTTGGTAGTTTTTTATTCACCGAGCTATATACACGAAATGTAAAAGGATTTCTTTCAAATTTATTGTTCTTGCTAAATAGTAATTGAGTTTTCATCTGTAACTAGATCGTTCTTTTTTTCTGGTACTGTTGGTACAACAATCTGGATAAATGATGTTGTGGAACAATGTGGTTAAAATATATTTTAAATAATTGACTATCTCTGAGATAAATCGTGCAGTTGAAAACTTTGTGAGGGTATGCGGTAGGACCACCATCATCATCCTCACGAACCATAAGTGGATTTATTTTGTCATAATGTAAGTTGCTAAAATCCCCAAGGCATCCCATGGACATCAAACTATGAAAACAAAACAAGCAGTAATTCGTGAAGATGGCAAAAAAGTAAACCATAAAATTACACCCCTCCGTAGTCACGGAAAGCAAAAGGTGAAAATTACAAACATATAAATTAAATCGTTGTCACGATCACTGCGAAATGCAGAAAAAAAACGCAATCTTAATCCAACAACTTGACAAACACACAGCCACAGTTGCTGGAAGGATGATTGGTCACGATCGTTGTCGTAGCTATAGTGTTTAGGTACCTACTAACTTCGTCATAGTGTTTTATGTAGCTCTAAAGTTACAGTTTCACAGTTGCACCACCTTGCAGAGCCCTGCTCTGGTTTGGTTAGGTTAAACATGAGTGAGTAGAGGGACGAAACAACGATCAGATGATGTTGTGAAAATCCGAAAACTGTTTTCTCTACCATCGTCGTGGTTAGCTTGGTGGATGTTGTCATCACATTGATGCTTTAAACGTTTTTTTCTGAGTGAATTCAGCCATTGGATTTGGTTCTTTGGTTGGTTTTGTTTGCAGAGAGCTGAGAACTGTGTGAGACATATTTGCTTGTCGTTTGGTTGACTTACTATAGATGTTATTTGCAAGGAATCAGTGAGGTTGTATGGATTGTTGCAGTAGCGCAATCATCAGTCATGAATAAATGGGAATACAATCGAATTGTTCCTGTTGTGGATTTCAACTCTCAAGCTAGTACAAAGTATGGTTCGTTTGATGGTTAGACAAACATGGTTATGCATATTCTGAGAGTTAAATCATTATGAGGGTTAGATTAAAAAAATTATAATTTAGTAATGACTTCATTTTACTGTTTGAAGCACCCTTAAAGTGAATAGTAAACCAAACCACCACAAAACCAACACATAGCCAAAAAAGTCATCCTAGCCAAAAAAAAAATTCAAGTCGCTTGTATTCCTTTCGTATTATTATTTACACAGGAAAAAGCATGTAAACTAACAGATTACAACACCCCAACAGACGCTAGCTGTAACTGAAAATTGCAGCTAAAAAACAAAGCAATGTACGATGAAAGCCGTGGAAACATTTTTTGATACAAAACAAACGCAAATCCGGTAGGATTGACGCGGCAAACAAGGTCTGAGATTGACTAACATTAAACTTCGTTGTTCAGGGGAAGCCAGGAGCCTAAATTTGAAGAATAGATGGAAGCACAATTTGGAAAAAAGGATCAGATTAAAAGGACAACTAACTAACGACTAACTGTAGTTCACTTTAAAAAATAAAATACTTTTAAAAAAACACTTTTACGAACGCATCAGTAGAATGGATGTAATTGAAAAATTAGGAAAATTTTAGTTGACATTTCAAGAAGTGATCAACTTAAAATTTTTAACTGGAACACTTTTTCAAACTATCACTTGTAAATGCGAGCAAATTTCGTTAAATTCCACTTTAACAAGCTAGTCCTTTGACAGATAGGCCTATTTCGTATGCGACTTACGGATATCTTCAGTGTCGAGTCAGTTGATTTAATTGTTTTTAGTTTACCAACCAACGGTAGTCAACCACTCTTCACAATTAAGAAGTTGTCCTTGACCCAGGGAAGCACTTGGTCCTTCAAAATACCGATATACTCACCAGCATGAATGAAAACAGGCGGCATAATCAAGCTGTCGGATAACAAAACCAAACATAACACCAGTCGGATGTTTGATTTGGAATTTCAACTTCACTTTCTCCGGTACATCCTCAAGCTTCTCCGGTGTAATGAATCGATTAGGTGGCTGTTGGATACAGCATCGATACTGGTGAAGAGATTTTCGTCAGAGAACAGGATTATCATTTAGCCCTTTTTCAATAAAGAAAGCAATCTCTTTGAACGAATCACTCGCAATTCCTTTCCTCAGTCCGTAATCAAGTGGCGTATTACTCTAGATCTGCAAGATGATTGCAAGTTTTCTTTGATGATTCTTTGCTTGGACTTTTTAGAACTGATGGACCGATTTGATCACAGCTTTAGACCATTCTGTACACAGAAAAAAATAATTTAATGATATCATGCCAAAGGAAGCGTAAACAACGAAATTGTTTGCAATCTTTCATACAACAGACTAGATTGAGGCGTTATCTGGCTTAAATTTACATGAAATATCCCATTCATTTCTGTCAAATCTAGTGTTTCCTTTATGTGCATTAGATAACGCAGAAAATTTCATGTTTTTTTCAAACTGTGTACAGACGTTTTGATGCGACAAATCAAAGATAACATCCCAAATTATATCCTATAATCGTGGCAATCTCCTCCAGCGTCTTTTGGGGGGTAGAAAACTCGAAATCACTTCTTTGGCGTACAATTTCATAAATTTGTAATAAAACAATTCCGATGTTTTGATTCCGATGTTTTTGAAGACTTGAAAGTAAACATCAACATAAACTGACAATAGAAATAGGTGATCAACCTTATCTTAATGTTTCATTATCTTCGGATTCCTTCCTGCCGCACCCTGTAATATAAGTCTTTTAGATTGTCAACTCTATAGTTTGGCGAACTTTGTTCGATCCTAGCGTCATTTGAAGTCCAAATTTGGCACGATTGCCAGCCATAATGCACCTTTGTATTTCTCTGGTGTTGTCGCTATTGGTGGTCATCAGTGTACCCTAATACAAGAATTCATCTCCCGCCTCGATTTCCACACCGTCGATCTTAATTCGTGGTGGAAGACTAAAATGTTGTATCACGTGAGCCTCTTCTCTCATATATTTTGTCTTTGAAGCATTTAAGACAAGCCTGCTTGCTTCAGTTGTAATTCTGATGAACATTTCCGCCACCGTTTCTCAGTAGTGTGCGTCGATTTTAATGTCCTCGTCAAAGCCAAATAAATGGAGAAACTTCCCAAAGATCGTACCATTCGTGTCTATCCTCGCTCTTCGAATCATACCCTTCTATACAATGTTAAGTATCGTACACAGCAATATACCAGCATGTCTTAACCTTCCCCGAAATTTGGAGGGACTCCTTGCGAATCTTCAGTACCCCTGAGATGTGGAAAACACACATCAATCGATTTATTCATCGCCGATGTTTCTGCAAAACTATCTACATGAATAATCTGCCATTTGTGTCGTATGTTGATTTGATATTGATGACCAGATGATTTGAGGGCACATTATATTTGCCGCATTTCTTGGAATTCTTTTTTATAGATTGGACACAGGATACGTTCCATACAATCCTCTAGTACATATTTTGCATCCCAAATCTTACCTCATGTAACGCCATAACCGTATTTCAATACCTGGCTTGGGACTTGGTCAACACCCGTAGTTTTGAACAATTTTGCCCTCGACTAATCATTTGTTTGTTCAATATGGAAGAAAAGTATGCGAAATAAATACCATAGGATCCATATTTAACACCAAGAATAGTTAAGATAAGTGTTTATAAAGTTGATTTATTTTGTTTAGATCCAGTTGGAAATACTAACGTTTGCATTGAAAAAAATGACTTTTTTTTCGGATGGTGAAACAAAAACACTAAGACAGATAGTTGCTTTTGATAAATTTACCGTGGAGGGTAATTATTTAAGCTTACTTGCAAAAAAATTCTACGCTCTTGCAAGCGGTCTTCCGGCACTTAACCGGAACATTCGCCATGGCGGACGAAAACATGAGTGAAGGCATGTTTTTGAGTTCTTTCTTCGCTTTATTTATCAAATCCTCCTCAGTTTTTGCGACAAAATTGTTGGAGTAGATCTTACGTTTCAGGTTGGCCCAGAAGTTCAGCTTGGGGACGTTGGACGTGTTCGCCGACTTGGACACCATATCGATATTCAGACGCTACATCTCCTTCAACGATCGCTTCGAGTAGTGGGCCGAAGCCAGATCCGGCCAGAACACCGCGCCTTCACCCTTATGGTATTTTTTGATGCACGACGCAACTTCCGACAGGCATTTCGTACTTTAAATTTCCCCGTTCACGGCCAGTCAGGAGTGGTAGAAGAGCGGCTTTGACATCTCCTTCTCGCTGACTGTCAGCCACAGCCGAACTTTCTTGGGGAACTTGTTGTGTGAAATGAGTAATGAACTTCACCAAGGAGTGTACTTCCTTGGTGAGGGAAGTAAAATATGAAATGCCCTGCCAGTCGTTGCTTTCCAGGGTGAGATAGGTCTCGTTGTCCATCACCACCACCACGATTCGCCGGGAAAATCGAGTTGACCATCTTATTCAGCCGCTGTCGCTGCGTCATTACCTGCAGCCCCGAAACCAGTGGACGCAACTTCCGCTTCCTAACGATGCGATGCAGAGTTGGATTCACCCACTGGTATTGGGAAAATACGTTTTTTTTTTAAACTGACGTTACTGTATAAACTCATGAATGTTGGTAGATCAACTTGTTTTAAGTATTGAGATAAAAAGTTGTTCAGTTGGCAAACCGATTGGGACACCGGAGATCTAGGACGACTTAAACATTTCACCATTCCTATTCATTCAGGGCGTGGACCTTGCTCATGCCCTGATAAGGAATAGAACGTAAGTCGTGACTTCATTGGTGTGATTGGCTCATGTCCAACCACTATTAGTTAGATGCTCATCTCTATCGTGGACAGCAATCTTTGCCGGTATGGAAACGCTTATGACGACATCCATCATGCAGCCTTACAGGAAGACGTTATGTTTCTATAAAAGATGTGTTGGGGTCTCGCCACCTTTTTTTTTGTTTCTTGATTATCGAGATTTTCAGCCTCGGGCTGGTTCATCTCCCGTCGTAGTCACTCAAACACCACTTTTGGGCATTTCGTAACTTCTCCGGGGGTGAGATTCGAACTCGTGACTTTGGCGTGAGTATGGATGTTAACCAATACGCCGACGTCGCCCCTCTCGCTACCTGTGTTACTTGTTTTCGATTTATGTGTTTCTCCAAATGTCTGGTATAAGAATTGAGGATTCACATCGGCTGAACACAAAAAGGGAGCCCAGACCAGATTTCACAAACGCTGGCGTCAAATATTTGACGAGACTACAGAATTTGCTTTTCGGTGTTCCTTTCGCTTTTTTTTGGGAAATCCATCTTAAAAAAAAATCATCCTTCGGCTCAACCGTGTGTAAACGGTCCAAGGCTAAATAAAAGAAAGATTAAGTCGTTCATTATATTAACAAACTTTGTCATGGAATTGTCTATGTCTTTGTTTTTCGACTTTGTAAAACAACCAGCCTTGTCCAAAGACTATACTGCACGTCGAGCTACTTTTTACCACGCTACACACTTAGAAAATTTTACAGTATTCGGTAATTTTTACCGAATTTCCAACAGCTGAACGTTCGGTAATCCGATTTAACGGATTTCGGTAAAGTTTGACAAATTCTGGAAATTTTTTAACCGGAATACTGTAAAATTTCACCGAAATCCGGTATATGCGGTGGGTACAACACCAGTGTCAGTGCTCGTGGTTTGGCTTCGGTTATCGTGTTGGATGTTTCGGCAAACACCACAGCCGAGTGTTTCCGGTTGCGAAAAACACGCGTGATTTATTTGTTTTATTTCTAATCGTATCGTGCTTGTTAAACTCACCAATAAGTAGAATTATCAAATTTATAGAATCATCCGACGAGCATTGCTCTATCCGTGGCAAGCAGTGTCATACTGGGTGTATGTTGAGAGCTTCCTTGTGATCGTAACCACTCGGCTCGTGTATTTTCCCAAAAATCAAACACGGTGTCAAAAGCAAAACACAAGCTTGTACACTCGTGTCGGGTGCATTGCGCTGTGTTTGCAGTCAAGTTCGGCTCTCGTGCGGTGTTAATGCCAGGGCGGTGTAAAACTAACGCAATAGAGTCATGCAAATGAAGAAACTTAAAGTGTTTCTCAAATATACGAGTTTATAGAATGATCTTTTAGAATTTGTTTGCATAAGGATATACACAATGATGCTGATAGATCATGTTTTGTGGTACGTTACTAATATAAGGCTTACCACGTCGAGCTCTGTTCATACACATTCAGATTATTTTACGGAAATCTGTAAAATTTTACCGAATTCTCAACAGCTGAACGTTCGGAATGTGTATATAAAACGCAGCTTGTGCGTGAACGAGAACATCCATAAAATTCATATTTTTAAAAAGTTTTCACTTCAGTGAGTCAGATAAGGTGCTATTACCTTGGCATTTGATTACCTGATCTTTATGGTCATGATATATGTATATGATATGATATACACTACCACTCATTGTAGCACAGAAACAAAGTCCGACAGAAACAAAGCCTTTCACTCTGTCTGACTTGATCAAGCTGTAATAACCACAGATTCCGTTAAAGTGAGCTATCTAACAAGAGGATGTCCCAATGGGCGGGGAGAAGAGCCCACCATCTATTCACAAACTGTTAGTTATGAAGAGTTGGCTTTCCCACTCTCCCCATTCAGTTTGCTTCAATCTGGTTCCCTGATGTTCCTCCCACTTCCCAATATTAGCATGAAATGTTCATATGATCATGTATAAATTTACAGTGTCGGACATAATTTGAGCAACTGCGTTGATTTACATTAAATTATGATCGTGGTTTTCAGTAACGGGAAAAGAAGAAGGTATTTATTACGAGGTGGGGTGAAATGTAACCTCTTTGACCGCCAAAATGCGATGCAACTGCAAAACAGCTTAAAGTGCCTTGTGGACCGATCATATTTAGGCATTTTGGGAGTTTCACGGTGGCCGCAACTTCACTACCGATCAAGTCCGCAGCGGCAGGCCCTCCGATGAAATGCTGTTGGTTGACCGGAAGCTGAAGGAGATACCACAAAGATTTGTACTGAGCGGACACGCCAGACTTTGGACGAGATTCCTCAAATGAAAATGTTCTGGGTTTGTCTTGGTATACTCATCGTGAACTACCTCGAAAAGAATATCACCATCAACAACGAGTATTACTGTGCATTATTGGAGCGACTGAAGGCCGACATCGCTGCAAAACGACCGCACATAGAGAGAAAAACAATTTTGTTTTTGCAAGACAATGCGCCGGCGCACAAGAACATCGCAAACGACTAAAATATTTACCTGCACTTAGTAATTCAGAAAACGCACCAAAAAATTAAAAAAATGTGTATTAAGGAGTGTATCGAAAATAAGCTATCCACAAACTTTCTCTCAAATTAGGTTGAAAACCGATATTTTATTCATACAAAAAATTGATCCTTTATTGTACGAGGTTAAACTTGAACATAATGAAGACCGGATGAAATTTAAGTTATTCCTTCACGAATTATCGAACTTTGGATCTTCGATCCAGTTCCTCTTCATCAAGTTCCGGACAAGTGTTGCATCGCATTTTTGGTCGCTTGAGCCCAAATTTTTTTGAACTCCTGCATGTTCCCAGCTGCCTTACCAGTCTTCTTGAAGACCCTCTTAACGATTGCCCAGTAACGTTCGATGGGTCGAAGCTGAGGGCAATTTGGTGGATTGATATTTTTCTCAACGAAATCTATACCCTTTCCGCAAGCCAATTGAGAGTGGTTTTGGCATAAGGAGCCGACGCTAAATCCGGCCAAAACAGTGGAGGTGTACTATGCTTCTTATATAAAGGCAACAATCTCTTCTGGAGACACTCAAATCGATAGATTTCCGCATTTATAGTTCCGGTAGTGTAAAAAATGGTTGACTTCAAACCACAGGAACATATTGCTTGCCATACCAGTACCTTTCGACCGAATTTCTTCACTTGAAGCGACCTGTCCGCATCGCTCACATCCTCCCCAACGACAGCAGTAAAGTATTGTGGACCTGGAAGGGTTTTTGAGTCCTCCTTTACATAGGTCTCATCATCCATCAAAACGCATGCATCCGGACGCTGCAAAAGACGCTTCTTCTGTTCTGCACTTTGTTTCGAGATTTTCTGCTTCTTGTAGGTCTTCAGGTGGTTTCGCCTCTTGATACGCTGGATCATTCCGACACTCGTTCCTGCTTTTTTGGCCAAATCACGTATTGACATTGATTTGTTCTTCATGATTAGAGATACCACTTTCTGCTCCAGTTTCGGGTTGGAAGAACTGGGTTTTCTGCCTCTTCCTGGTAGCTCATCCAAAGAATAGTGTTCCCCAAACTTATTAATGATGGTTTTAACACTCGCATGATGAATTCCAAACCGCTTCGCCAATTTTCGCATAGTAATACCCTTCTCACTTAGCCATGTGTCCAGAACCTTAATTTTCACTTCCTTTTCAATACGCGACATTTTGAAAGCACAGAATTTGAACCGCACAAACAAGTAAACAGAAGAAAGCTGATAGTCAAACGCACAGCATGCAGTGTTCAGAGCATAAAAAACCATCACAAATACATGCGTGCAACGCAAATGTATGTGGATAGCTTATATTCGATACACTCCTTAAGGCCTGTGCCAACAATTTATGTGTGATGAGCATTTAAAATTGAGGAATGAGCAATAATAGATGAGATAGGATCTTCGGATAATCTAATTGTGACCGGCAACAACTATTAGTATATGTGCAAATAAATTTGACTAGATGTCCGCCAAATTACGTCTTTTGAGCACTAAACTACTGGCATATGTCTTGGATTTTTATTTGATTTTCTCATAAAAATAGTAGAATTAGCAATAAATAGCTGAATAAGATACAGATACCCATTTTAAAATTCAAAAATAATTCGATATCGTGAAAACTGTACCACACCAATTTTTGAAGGTTCACACAAAAAATTTGAAGGTTCATACAAAAAACGTGACAAGAGAGAGGTGGGGGGGGGGGGGGAAGGTTATAAAAAGTCAATTTTGCGTGACGTTATTAATGGACGTTCCCTCACGGGAAAAAGGTCATGGAGTGGTATGCTGCCAACAACGTTCAAGTGGTGTCCAAGGACAAGAAACCTCCCAAAACGCCAGAGCTGCGCCCAATCGAAAAATATTGGGCTATTGTGAGCGAAAAACAGTTCAAGGCAAACTGGTGTTCTGCGGTGAATATTGTGGACAAGGATACAGTACAAAATCTTATGACAGGTGTTAAACGAAAGACCCGACAATTCGCATTCGGTAAAAAGGAATTCTAGTTGAATATTTCTCCTGTATTCTGTATTAACTGATCTTGAATCCTTCCATTCTCGAGATTGTTTTTCTTGGACGACCTGGACAGTCAGCAGTTTTCACCGATCCTCTTGCTTCGTAGCGCTTCGGTTAAACGAGACACTATGGGTTTGTGTATGCCCAGTGTTTACTGTTTATTGAGTATGGCTGAGCCCAGTCATCGAAACTATTTTTGTTCTAAATTGTCCACGTTACGCGACACTCGACACGACAATGAGTTATGTTGTAGTCAAAGCCGTCCTCAACTACGACAATAGCTCATCAAGAAATCACACGCCTTGAGCAGAACAAAACTTGGTTTGTTTATCAAATTTGACAGTTGCGTTATTTTTGCCGCGTGTCTTTGAAAACTCGTCGGTTTCGGAGTAGTGATTCTTATATATTCTAAGCTATATAATAAAATGTATGGATGTTATATCACTTGTTGTATGTGTTGTTATTTACAGTAAAGCAATACTCTTGCTACTACTTACAACCAAGAAAAGGACAAAAATTCACAATCCTTCTACCTAGTTGCTTGACTTATGACCGACACTGTAACACATCTGTCATTAAGTTCCGGGCCTAAGTAAGAAAACAATTTTTGTTTGCCAAAAATAATTTTTATTCATCAATATAATCTTCTTTTGAGTGATACAATCATTCCAACGTTTCTCTAGCTTTTCGATACCTCCGGTGTAGAACGATTTATCGAGACCCTCAGAATATGCTTCAGTTTCAGCAATCACTTCCTCATCTGAGCCAAATCTCTATCCAAGGAGCATCTCTTTGAATTGTGCAAAGAGCCTGTAGTCACTGGGGGCCAGATCTGAAGAATACGGTGGGTACGGTAGCAATTCGAAACCCAATTCGACCATTTTTGCGGCTTTTTTATTGACTTGTGCCACGGTTCATTGGCATTGCCTTTTTTTTACTTCAAATGAGGCATTTTATGGACTATTTCGGTCTTCAAACGATTTAACAAACCGATATAACAGTCGTTGTCCAAGTAGTCAATGAATAAAATCCCATGCGCATCCCAAAATACAGAGGCCATTACCTTCCCAGCCGATGTTTGAGTCTTTGGTTATATAAGAGAATATACTTTAAGCATCTAATAAAAATAATCCTTATTTGGTTAACTCTAAAATGAAAGAATTGTTTTATTCCGGTTCCTGAATAATCTCGGTATAATCTTGAAAAATCTAGAAAGTAATTTCTATATTCTTAGATAAGCTTTGATTATACTGAGTTGTAATTTTTGATTGCAAATCAACAATTTATTTTGTTAGGCATTTAGTTTTGACACAGGCAAACATACATAACACTTTAAATATTTCAGATCTACAACAAGCACAACATATATTCATGAAGGTCCTAAGATTTCAGATGAAATCATTATTGAGCTGATAGATTGATCAAGGGTAACCAAAAAGTTTCCAAAGTTTACCCAGGTAACCAAAATGCAAGTTGGATGTTGATGCAAATTCAATCAATCTAATATTTACATCTAAAAATACACGTTTTTGGATCTTATCCTAAGCCGGACTTTATCCTAAACCGGGCTTGAATGACCTCTAACATCTAGGCACCTAATTGTTCAATAGACTTGCTCCACCGATGCACACCCTTTTCATAATTAACTTGAGATTATTGATCACATTTGTAGATTGAAGTCTGCTTGATGAGATTGGGAACCGTGTCCAGCATGGTAACATTATAAGTCTTTAATGGACTAGGCTGCCTGAGACACAACAGGCAAGTTATATGAGATTTAATAAAAATCTTTAAATATATTATAAGCATTATTTTCTTAATTTAGCTGCGATAACCAATAAACTCGCATGAGCCAAGCAGAAAAGCCTCTAAAAATGCAACCATATACCGGAGCAGACAAGACGTAGAACATCAACCATATTTCACCATCACCATAAGATCATCTCTCGCATTTCCACATTCAAACACCCGAGCCTTGTAGCCTGAGAACTGCGTAAAACCGTGCTCCCAGCGGTATAAAGCTGGCTGCTTCATCAATTACTAAACCACGTTGTTTTCCTAAAAACTGGGTTCTGTGAACCCGTAATCTTACTCGATCATTGCTCTAAAGCACCAGAGTCCAATTAGTTACAGTGAATTGGCTTAATTTGGCTCGGCAGTTTGTTTTTTTTTCCATCGTTAATGTTACGTTCGGCCGCTCTGCTTCCCGCGTCGCATGAAGTGACGTGACGCAAAGAGCGATCAGCAACGGTTGGATCCCCGCTTTTATTCCATTTAAATGCCTCGGTATGTTTTTTTTAAAGAACGGAGGAACAATTAACGAATTACGGATGCGTGCTTTTGAAACACTATACTACATCAATACCGAATGCAAATTGTGATTTTGACAGATCATACAGTAATTAGGGATAATTTAAAATCAACAGGTCGGTAATGCTTTTTGCACGTCCGTATTTAAGAACAAGACCAAATGAACGTTTGAAAATTGGGTGAAAAATAAACGAGATTAATCCACTTATATTCAGTATTGATCCAGCATATCAAAAGAATTTCAAATAAAAAAGTTCGTTCATTATAAAATATATGATATGTCTTTTTTGGACTTAATCAACGTGACTTCCCAGTTAAGGTTGAATGGTGCGTGAAGATGAACTCTCTTTTAATAGTACCTAAAATGTGGATGACCATCATTTTTTTATTGGTAATGTTTGGTTCATTTGGAATTTTAAAATTTATTCTATGGGTAAGTTCTGAAGTAATGGAGCATTTCGTTTTAAAAGTAGCCCTTTTTCAGTGCTAGATTATGTAAAGCGAATGGAGTGCAAAATGATTATTTTTAAATAATTGTTGCATACGTTCAATATCAAATACAAACACGAAGAACAAAGTCGTCGAACGTAAATTTTTCTGTTTTGTTAAAGAAAATATTTGTGGAGCGATTAAAAACCCAGTGAGCTCAAAGCATACAGGAATCGATATTCATACGATAACCCGATTCCTGTTCTATTATCGCAAATCCTCGAGAGCCAAATGGGGTGAATACGGTGGACGTGGAAGAAATTGGAGCCTTAAATCTTTGATTTTAGCCGTGGTTGTGATGTTCTTGTGCGCCGCCGCATTGTCTTGCAAAAACAATTTTTTTTCTCTTCATGTGAGGCCGTTTAGCAGTGATTTCGGAATCCTAGAGGGTTTGAGCTGTTTAGTGGAATACCTGTAACTAGAAATGAGAAGAAAAATTAGTATTTTCCATTTAATTCCAACTACCTTTGCTTATTTTGACAGATACGCGTATTTCGTCTACAATGTGCAGACTTCTTCAGTGTCTCGTACTAATAACTCGACTTGCGACTTAAAGTCGAGTTATTGGTTCGAGACACTGAAGAAGTCTGCACATTGTAGACGAAATACGCGTATCTGTCAAGATAAGCAAAGGTAGTTGGAATATGGTGTGTTTGCTCAGTACTAATCGTTATGTCATCTGCTACCCCACGCACCTTCACTTTCCGGTCAGCCAACACCATTTAATGAACTTTTTTGACATTGCCCTCTGTAACCACATCGAAGGGCCTGCCGCTGCGGACGAAACTCTCGAAACCCATCCAACTTTTCTCTTGTTTCCTTCGCCGTTTGGCTTCTCAAAAAAAATTTTTAATAAAAGAACGAAACTCGTTTTTATCCATATTCAACATGATGCCAAACACGTCAACAACAATCCGCTGTCAAATCAAAACAAAGGATAGTATCGCACTGAAATTTGGCGTGTATGCCAAAATATGAACATTCTACAAGGCACTATAACCTTTTTTTGCAGTAACATCGTACTTTGGCAGTGGAGGAGGTTACTTTTTACCCCACCTAGTACCTTACCACCACATCATTTTGAAGAGGAAGAGTTGCCCAACGCAATTTTCAGCAAGCTCGTAGAAGTGCACAGCCTGGCAGCCTGGGTTGATGGTTTGCTGCACGAGGAGCTTCAGTGCATCAAACCATCAACCAGCCGTACCGTCTACCCGACTATGTAGCTTTCGTCAGCCTAGCAAGAACATGAAGACTCCCTGCAATGACGCTCTATTCAACCTGTTTCTGAAGCAGCTCCCCAGCTAAGCTACTTCCCGACCAGATGGAAGATACCAATCTATTACGTTGCTGTCGGCAGTCCGCAAGATTTTCGAATGACTCCTCCTACAATGTCTGATGGAATACGTTGAAGCACACCAAGTTCTTTTACCGGAAAAAATTGGTTTTCGAAAAGGCCACTTTACCGTCCATCAACAGGTTCGATTAGAAAACATCATCCTACGGAACAAATCACACTCCAATAATACAGCTATGGGACTTTTGAGCAGAAATAAGGCATTTGACATTTCCTGGAGATATGTGGTGAACCCATTGAAGAGGTGGAGCTAACGGCCTCCTACTCCTTTGGCATTGTGGAGAGATGGATGAGTTCCAGGAAACTGGAGCTAGCTCACCATAAGACTGATGTCACGGTGGTAAATAACCGAAAATCGGACGAACAGTCCAAACTGTACAATTTAATCGAAGAGGGCTTGAGGTATCTTGGGGTCATGATCGACGATAAGCTGTCCTTTATCGGCCTTTATCGCCTCTATCGTAACTATCCCGCATGATGTCAAATAGCTCGGCGCTGCAAGGGAGTAAGCGCAAACTCCTGGCCAGTATCGCCCTGTCTATACTTAGGTACGACAGGCCGGCATAGATCACCGCCTTGAGTACCAAGAGCTACACTAGTAAGCTAGAGAGTACGCACAGGCTTATTTGCTAACCACTCTTAGCTAACTCCACTAACCGAACGGTATCACCCGACGCGGTCTGCGTCCTAGCGGGAATATAGAGCTTCGAACAACGTGGAACAAGAGGTATTCGAAAGACCACTAGAGTCACATCTATGGTTAAGCGGCAAAGGAAATGGAACAACTCTACCAAAGGTCGGTGGACCCACCGACTAATCCCGGAATTATCCGGGTGGGTTGGTAGGTGACACGGTGAAGTGAACTTCAAGTTAAGTGAACTTCGCAGATTTTGGCAGGCCACGGCTGTTTTAAACGATATCTGCACAAATATGGACATGCACAGTCGGCGACGGCGCGAGATACAGCTTGATAGTCGTAAGGGGTCACGGTGAACTCCGGATAATTTGGTCCAGAGGATGTGCCAAGACCGGGACATCTGAGACGCGATTTGCATAGCAGCCTCCCGAATTGTCCTTGATCTCAAACAAAAATGGCGAAACAACCAACGGCAGGTCGCAGGGACCACCTAACTACTAAAACCCTAAGTAATTAGACATAGCGGGTGTTTAACAAGCTCAATAGCCCCCACCCGGAAGAAATTCCAAAAGTTGGTTCCGGGGAGGTTCCAGAGGGCTTAAGTCACGGGTGGGTTTTTAGTGGGTTGGCACCAGTTGGCAAGGAGTTGGCACCCTCTTTCGCTCACCCTGAGTTCTTCAGGAGTCTGGTTGCAGATTTTTCAATCCGACTAATTAAAACAAAAACTTGGCATTTGACAACGTTTGGCATCATGGAGTGGTTCACAAGCTAGTGCAGGCACTACTACTTCTATCAGAGGTTTTATTTAGACTTTATGAACTCGTAAAATGCTGTTTTGAAATTCTGATTTAGGGCCCATTCAAATGATCTTATCTTATTATCAGTTAAAAAAGCATTTTAAAACCATTTTTCCTCCAGTAAATGCATTAAACGGCAAATTGGCATTGAGGAAAGTCATGAAATGACCAAAAAGTTTAATAGTAGCCATTGCGAAGATAATTTGGCTTTTTGGCAAAACTGTAATTTCTTCCAATCGCCATATTGAAGTATATGAAATAATTAAAATGTGGAAAAATAAATACCTACACCAAATTTTAGATGTAAAACAAATGTACTGTAGATTAGAGACCAATATTGGCATTCTTTTACATAATCTCATTGAATTCCATAAATTTTCAGAAAATCATGATTAATTTATTAAATATATTTATTCCAATTTTGTTTTTGTTGATGTAAGCTCGCATAATCTCCGAGGCGTATTTATTTGTGGCTCCTATCGTGCAAAATTCACCATAACATTAAATGCGCATTTGATTTGAAGCATGATAAGCATTAAAAATAAACTAAATTATGCTGGATGGAGCTAAAAGGTTTTATGAAGGTTCTCAAGTGGTCATAACATCTTCAACTAGAACATTTCCAAAATCTTTATGGTCTTGTACACCAACGCGGTCCAACATTAACCTCGCGATTAGGAAACTACTATTAGGAAAGTATTCAAAACTCCAGATCGAAATCCCGGGACATCACGACAACCCGTCGTTACTTGGCCCTCGAGACCAAAGCGGATGTCTTCCGCCCAGCCACCACTCTTCCACAATTTTAATTTTCGCCGCCATCGCCATAGACATAAGCGCTGGAAGGCCGTCCGTAGCCACCATCATTGAATCATCAAGCTCTCATCCAACGCCAGTCATCGAGTCATCAAGTTATGAAAAACCCTGCGTAGGTATGTGGGCATGTTGGTCTAATGGCCATGATTTTCTCTTTTCCGTACTCTAACAGGAAAACCGCACCACGAACAAAGGCTGAAAGATTTAAATCCATTAGAAAACTAGAAAACCCTTTATCCTGTTTTCAATGCTGCTTCGAGAAAGCAAACGATTCCTTTCTATATCCGGCTCTATCTGTCGTTCCGTGGTTGAGTCAAAGAGTCCCTTACCTGTAAATTTATACTTTGTTGATTAATCGAAACATTTGACGTTTCCGACAGCAGAGATTCTTCCGTTAATAACCAACGATCGGGTAAAATTATAAGCACGGCCAATGGTTTCTCGTAAGTGGCGCTTAAGCCACTGAGCTAAGACAGAAAACCTCTTAACTTACTATAGTTAGTGAACGGCTATGGTATGCGCTTGCTGGTCCTCAGTTAACTCAGTAATGGCAACACCATGCTGGAGGTTCGATTCCTGGTCTAGTTTTTTGTTAAAGAAAACAATCTTGTCTCCCTGGGCATAGAGTATGACTGTTACAACAAAAGATTATATAGGCATTTAAATTCAGTAGAAGGGTACACTACATCTAGTAAACAGTTAACGATAAGCTGGTTGTACTGGGCAATAAGCTTGAAATGCCAAGCTATAAAAATATAAGATGCTCCTTTTGCGCCTTTAACGATTTAGATAAGCTTGCCTTACTCTAGATTTATCGCTATTTGCTTTATGGTTTACTAAGTAAAACTAAAACTCCGCCATACTAAAACCCCCGGCAAAACCACCGGATGAATAAGACGGTATTATGCAACAAACAGTCAAGGAGAACCAAATATAAAACAAGCAATAAATCCACATGCCAACAGTTCCACCCACTAATTTGAAGAAGATTCAAAAAGTCATTATTTTCGCTAGGGTGCAAAAAGCACCGGAGCATAAAACCATTATTTGCGTACAGTACGAAGCGGGTTGCCAACTTTATTTGCACTTCTCTTGCATTCGGTAGTTCTTCGATGCGGTCATCACATGAGTTATTCATATAGGTCTATAATTTCAGAAAAGGGTAATTGAAGGTGTTGGGATGTTGAGAAAACCGCGCAAATGCACACCGAGAATTCATACATGTAGAAGTGCCCTAATTGAACAGAATTTTTGTGCTTTGCAATTAGCTCTCGGAAGAGATTGATGGATAAATTACTTTGAATGCGGAGATTTAACACGTTACACAATTTGTCAATTACCGTGGGAATTGAAATATGATCGGTTTAGATGTTTTCTTCTTTGATATAACCGCGCAAGGAGCTGTATGCGACGGCGATCCAGCTCTTGAGAAGATTGGCTTCCATGCTAGGTTTTTTCATGTACACTTTGCGCGAGATGTTCAAAGTTTCGCAGAGATTCCATGTTTCATTGAAACGTTACAATTTATGTCATTCTTCCAGTCGGTTAGCCTTTTTTTCTCCAGAGGTCAAAGTTGTGGCTGTTCCCTGCTTTTCTTCACAGATTAACATTCCATTTAGGGCGGTGTTAAAGAAGTGGAACTGTCGATTTTTTTCTCTTTTTGCATGTATTGACAGTTTATAATCGGTTAGTTGCATTATTAGCCCTCTAAGACCGATACAATTTTTTTAAACACATCAAATTTAAATTCTCACGCTCATTTTCCTAAGAACATAGCTTAATGCAGTGCTTAGGATGATTGAGCTAAGCCCGAATCTTTTCATTCGAGAAGTGGCCTGAACAAAAACTTGTTTAGTTCAAAAAATGAAGAAAGTTGCAAAATATAAAATGTTCAGGACAATAAATACCCCAAACAATAACGAGAACCAGCAAAATTGATTAACTTGACTTCAAGTAGTTTCCTGGTTACCATTTACATCGTTTTACATCGTGGCAAGGTTGACAGTAATTTCAAGGCCAAACATTTGTCGAAGTTTTCTAAAAAGTACATTGTTTGGCGTGCTATATGGAGTTGTGAATTAAAGAACATCATCTTCATAACTACAGGTATGATTTATCAGCAAGTTCACGCCAAAGAGTGTCTTGCCATTATGGATGAGCGGCTCAGAAGTGGTATGCAGGAAACAACATCATCATTGTACTAAAGGATTGCCAACACCTCAGAATTTCTCCCAATAGAAAGATATTGGGCCACTGTTAAACAAAACCTTGAAAAGTTGGAAGGATAGGCGAATAAAGAGAAAGATTTTGCTAAACAATTTAGATAAGGCTTCCAAACAGGCTCCCACTGTGTAAAACTGGAAGGGTGGCACGACACGCTAAGTTTGAACATGCGGATATTACAAGCCGAATAAAAATACGTTGATGCAAAAGAGTTTTTAATTCAGCCATTGTTACGATGAGTTTTCTTGGATAAGTGAATGAATTAATGGAATACAAATTGACAACACATTTTATCTCGTAAATAGCTTCAAAGCAACAAAAAATTCAAAACAACCATATCATTAGATTCAAGTCCTTTTCCCTTAGTTAAAACCAATAAAAGAATGAAGACAATTTTATTTCAAGAATTGTCTGATTTTGGATTCGACTCCACTAAAGAGGTTTTTGACAGTAGTTTTGTTGCATTTTTTTTTAAGCCGTAGCTCAATTCTTTTTTAACTCTTCCATGGTCTTTCACTTCTTACCACTCTTCGTGAAGTTGCCTCTAACGATAGCCCATTAGCGTTCAATTGGACGAAGCTGTGTACAATTGAGAGGATTAATGACTGATTCCACGCCAAATCGGTCGGTCACCAAACTCAACTATCTTCGATTTTGATGAAACTTGGTACACGTCTTCGGTATGTTGAAAAAAAAATCCACTGGTGTTAAGATTATTTGGATTCAAGAGTAACTTTTGAGATGGGTGTATGTTTTTTTTCCAACATTTTACTTGAAAAATCGTAGTTCAAAAACCATTACATTTAGAGAAAAACTTTATATAGGGGAGTTGTAGAGAACTAAAAAGGCTTTGTAAAAAAAATGTACACTGAAAAAAAAAAAATTTTTTTAATAAAGAAAAATTGAAAATAAATACTAAAAATCAAATATAAAAAAAAACATATTTTTAATATTTTTCAAATTTGTTTTGTGGAAATTTGAGAAAAAAAAACACGTTTTGAAAAAAGCTCTAGGATGGACGCTCTTATAATAAAAAAGTTTTCCGAAGAGCGAACTTTGGTGCATATTTTAAATTTTGGTTATTCATTATTATAAATGAAAATTAATTATACAATATGATTATGGAGATCATTAAAAACAATAATGATAATAATAATAAATCACCTGAACGCAACCGTTTTCGAGATTTTTCGGATTTTATTTCAATAGAATGAAAAAACCTCAGAAAATTCGCTCTTTTCTTAAGTTAATCGAGATTTCCACCAGAAATGATAAATTTTCCAAGATCTTCATATTATAACGTTCATATTACTCTAATGTCCTCTTTTCTTTTGATATCAGGATGATAAGAAGACTCATTTGAAAAGAACAAGATAAATAGCACTATTGTTTTAATATTGCAATCAATATATTTATAATTGTTTTATGGCTGTATCGGTCGGGCCGCTCAGAGAATGAAGGGAGCGAATTTGCTAAAGCGATGAAAGTAACAGCGAGATAGATGTCGCAGGGGCGACAAGTGTGAAATGGACAGTTGATGAAATTATGCGGAGGGTCATATAGAAGAAGCATATTAATCGAACTGCTGACTATTTTGCCAAGCTCCAATGATGTTAGAGGTCGGGTGTAGTGTGTGAAAACTACACTCCGAACAGTTCGGTGATGTAGCGATGAAAGTAACACATATTGTTTAAGGTAGGTAGACAAATAGCAGCTATAACGTATGTCAGGTATATCTTCTCATAAAAAACAGCTAATGTACGCTGCCTGTAAACTACCAGAGATGTTTTATACCTGCATTTCCAAAGGTACCACAGCCAATATATATGCTCATACATAGTCGCATTCATCAGTAAAATCTATCTGAGTGAACTGAAAATGGAGTTTAACATGAAGAAGTGTTGTATGCCGTTTCCCACTAAACGGTGCTCAAAAAACCTTCGTAAATTAACCGAACAAAATGTCAAAAACTCAAGTTTATGGGCAAAACACATTTGGACACTTCTTTGATGATTTGTGATAATTGTCGTTTGCATTTAAATAGAACGGAACAATCCCATGCTGCAATTTCGGAGCCTAGTGAGAAACCATCAATTACTAACATTATGGATCCACAACCATCTACATCACGGCAAGTAGACTTGTATGGTCTCGAGGAAACGCCATCGGCAATATCATTAATGTCAGTGCCATCTGATAGCAGTGTGCAAGATTATTCAAGGCGCCATAATATTGAGCTATTTAACAAGGGCGTAGCTGGAATCAACGTTTCGCCAATATCGGCTAAAAAGTTCCTGAACGTAAATTATGCCCGCAAAAAGTTCAAAGATGTTTCAAACGGCATTCGGACACACATATTTGGGGATCAAGCGGAGGAGGATGACCTGGAACAATTGAAAGTGAAAGCAGCCGAATATGACGAAATAATCGCGCAGCTAAAGGACCGGTATGCTGATCCAGAAACTTCGAGGGACGATCAAGTAAGGATACTTTCGGTTTTACCACAATCTTGGACAAATCAAAGAGTAATGGCAGAATTTGGAATAACAAACAAGTACATCGTATCACAAGCTAAATTCCTTGCAAAGCACGAAGGTGTTTTAGCTGCCCCTAACGAAAAGCTAGGACACGGTCTGAACCCGGAAATAAAAAACCAAATTTTGCAATTTTACGACAGTGATGAGATTACACGAGCAACCCCTGGTATGAACGACTACGTTTCAGTGAGGAGTGAAGGTAAGAGGGTTCATATTCAAAAGCGCCTTTTAGTTTGTTCATTAAGAGAAGCTTTCATTAAATTTCAAGAGATGCATCAAAATGCTGTTGGGTTTAGCTCTTTTGCAGCACTAAGACCAAAGCATTGCAAATTACTTGGCAGCACAGGTTCTCATAACATTTGTGTTTGCACCATTCATGAGAACATTAACTTGATGCTTCATGGTCTTAGAAAATATTCATTCGAGAATGATTATAAATTGTGTTTTGAAGAAAAATTATGTAGCTCATAAACTAGAACTAAAAAATGTTACCTCCGTGAATGCGAACGATGTCCAGGCTTTTCAGATTTTGAGAGTAGTTTAACAGACAAATTAGAAAAACGTGGTTTAGTTGAAATATCTTTTGAGCAATGGATTTCAACTGATAGATGTAGTTTAGAGACACTTGTTAAACCAATTGATGAATTTATTGCTTATTTTTGTGAAAAGTTGGAACAATTAGTATCCCACGATTTTGTCAAATCTCAGCAGTCTAGTTTCTTGAGAGATTATAAAAGTTGTCTTAAAGACGGCGAAGTAATAATACACTCAGTAGCAAAAAAAAAGCCGAGCAAAATTTTGCTTCCAAAAAATGCCATGTTCAACCTACTGTAACTTTGTCAATTATCTATATTTCTAGCTGAAACTTTCACCACACTATGAACAATGTATAGATCTTATTTGGTCGAAATTGTATGTTGATCAGGCTTATAAATTTTAAGTTTTCATTACATATGTGAAAAAAGTCATTTTTGGACATACCAATTTCAAAACTCCGTATTTCTGTGAAAAATTTAGATAACATATTTTAAATTTCACAATAGCCTAAAAATACATAAGAAATAATGTGGACGAAATTTGAACTATTTCCATCAAGTGGTTTGGACTACAGCTGGCGTCAAAGTTGACGCACCAACATAAGTATTTTCCTTTTTCACCCGATATTGACCATGCTGAAATATCGGTGCAAAAAAAAAGCCGAGGTGAATTCATCTTATTAAGACACACGATTTGTTACGCCTGAAATATCCAAAATAACTAGTGTAACTCACGAAGAACTTCAAAATATGGCATACAGCATCAATTGGATTGAAAAATCTACGTGTACAGTGTTATACAGTATTATTAGAAGAATTCACCTCGGCTTTTTTTTTGCACCGATATTTCAGCACGGTCAATATCGGGTGAAAAATGGAAATACTCATGTTGGTGCGTCAACTTTGACGCCAGCTGTAGTCCAAACCACTTGATTGAAATAGTTTAAATTTCGTCCACATTATTTCTTATGTATTTTTAGGCTATTGTGAAATTTAAAATATGTTATCTAAATTTTTCACAGAAATACGGAGTTTTGAAATTGGTATGTCCAAAAATGACTTTTTTCACATATGTAATGAAAACTTAAAATTTATAAGCTTGATCAACATACAATTTCGACCACATGAGATCTATACATTGTTCATAGTGTGGTGAAAGTTTCAGCTAAAAATATTGATAATTGACAAAGTTACAGTAGGTTGAACATGGTATTTTTTGGAAGCAAAATTTTGCTCGGCTTTTTTTTTGCTACTGAGTGTAATTTGTGATTTTTCTGAAAATTATTCATTTGTTTTTCAAGATGCTGTTCAAAGTAGTTATTGGAGTAATGAGCAAGCCACTATTCACCCTTTTGTCATTTATTACACGGAATCTGGAATACTTAAAAATATCAGTTTCATTGTTATCTCAGAAGTGTTGAAACATGATACGATTGCGGTGCAGGTGTTTATTTCAAAACTAGTAAGCTTTTTGCAAACAAAAATTAAAGTGCATCCCAATATAAAAATAGGAAGAACTTTGCAAGCCTTTGTAAGTTTAAAAAGAAATACAATATTGATGCTGAATGGCATTTTTTCGCAACATCCCACGGTAAGGGACCTTGCGATGCAATTGGTGGTACATTAAAACGAATGGCAAGATATGCAAGCCTTGCTGTACAACATGAACACCCTATAAAAAGTGCATTAGAGTTATTCGAATGGGCGAACCAAAAAAGTGATGATTGTTTAACAAAAATGTCGTTTTGTTATGTATCACATGAAGAGTATGAACAGGGGGTAGCAGAATGGAATGAAATTTACCGACAGACTAAAACGATTGCAGGTACACAAAAGTACCACTCATTCGTTCCAATTTCAGAAAACGAAGTTTTTGTAAAACTGTTTTCGAATGACGAAGAAGGCAGGATTCATAATATATATAAAAGCAATCAATAGTTTATATTATGTTTATGTAATATTATCAATGACCGAGACTAATAAAAGGTATATATAAATATAAATCCAACCATAATTCAATATTTTTGTCTTATAACTTTAAGTGAAGCTTTTTCAATCGACGAGCTGTTAAGAGTAAGTAAGAGGCACATACATGTGTTTTAAAAAGGCTAAAAACACAAGAGAAACAATCGTTAGCTATTGTTGTTTTAATATCACGAGTAATTTATGAAAATGGCGTATTTTTTGAGGTTTTGAAATTTTATTGAAAGAAAATCAGAAATATCTTGAAAACGGTTGCGTTTACGTGGTTTATCATTATAATCATTATTGTTTGTAATGATCTCCAAAACCATATTGTAACATCAAAATTTATTTATAAGAATGAATAACCAAAATTTGAAATATACACCAAAGTTTGCTATTTGAAAAACTTTTTTATTATAAAAGCGTCCATCCTAAAGTTTTTTTCAAAACGTGTCTTTTTTCCTCAAATTTCCATACAATAAATTAAAAAAATATAAAAAATATGTTTTTTTAGATATTTTATTTTTAGTAATTATTTTTGATTTTTCTTGATGAAAAAAATTTTTTTTTTTCTGTGTATATTTTTTTAAGAAAGGCTTTTTAGTTCCCTACAATTCCCTTATATAAAGTTTTTCTCTAAATGTAATGGTTTTTGAACTACAATTTTTCAAGTAAAATGTTGGAAAAAAACACATACGCCCATCTCAAAAGTTACTCTTGAACCCAAATTATCTTAACACCAGTGGAATTTTTTTTTTCCAACGTACCGAACTCATGTGCCAAGTTTCATCCAAATCAATGACGATCGGGTATGATTTTTGGGATTTCCGGCACATTCTGGATGGAATCCCTCTAATGTCTTTCTCAACAATATCTTACTCCATTTTCTTGCAGCCATTGTACTGTATTTTGGCAAAATGGGCTGACGCCAAATCAGACCAAAAAAAAGCAGGGAACTTGTGCTGCTTGTATAACGGAAGCATCCTTTACTGCAAATACTCGGTACGGTAAACTTCGGCATTGATCGTACCTTTGGTGTAGAATATACTCTATATACTCTATGGAACTAATGTTGCAGCAGCTTTACTTACAGAAGATGAAGAGAATCGCTGAAATATTATTATTCGAAAATTGGGAAAAACCAGCAAAATTTTGATTCAAACAATCTTACAAAAAAAAACTGCATGAACAGTAATTCAAACAGCAGATACAACCAGGGCGTAAAAAAGCCAAGCATGAAACATCTTGTTTAGCTCCAAGTCTCACGTGTTGGAAAAGCTGGAAATAATCTAAGATGAACTTTCTCGAGCAGGAACGAAAGTCTCGATATCTGAAATCGTCATTGAGGAGTGCTGCTTGAAAAGTAACGTACCAGAATTAAACCAAAACCAAAAATCTAAATCCAAAGCAAAAGTAAATTCCCACGCGGACTTGGCAAAATCAGTAAATGTTATAAAAGTGTTCAGAGAAGGTCTGACAGAAAGCAGAAGGAAACCGAAACCAGTGAGCCACAGCGACCAGAAGAAAAGTGGCCAGCGTTTTCGAACGCAATCCCTTTCCTTCAGAGATATCGGAAACTAATTTAGGAAAGTCCCACACACCAGTGCAAAAAGCAAAGAAACGAGCTGGACTGTCAAAATATAAGTGACACCAAATTGAGATGATAAGCAAGAAACAACAGCCAAATAAAGAGCACATAAGTTGACAAGAGTTTGTTGAACAAGTTCGATTGCGTCGTAATGGACGATGAAACATACGTAAAGGCTGATTATAAGCAGCTCCAAGGTTTTATATTGCTACCGTAAAGGTAAAAGTAAAGATTCAAGATAAGTTTAAGCAGAAAAAAATGTCAAAGGTCCCGAAAAAAATACTTGGTGTTTGTACCTGTGGGCCAAAAGCGAATGTAACGTGACAACTGGCACTGCCAACCAAGATATTTATGTAAAGGAATGCTTGCAAAAACGCTCATTGCCTTTCTTGAAGAAACATAGTTGTTCCGTGCTGTTTTGGCCGAACCTCGCTTCTTGCCACTTCGGAAAACTGGCTCCAATAGTGTGCAAATCGTACCCTAGGAGAAAAACCTTCCAAACTCGCCGGAGCTGCGACCAATTGTAAATATTGGGCGATCGTAAAGGGGAACCTAAAAAAACTCAAAAAAAATAGTTGGAAGTGAAAAACAGTTTAGGGCAAATTGACGTTCAGCATCAGGTGGATAGAACAGCGGTATAAAACTTGATGGCAGGTGTGAAACGTAAAGTCCAACAGTTCGACAGTCATTGGTCTAATTAATGTCTTGTAGATGGTCAACTTTGTGGTTCGGCGAACTTTGTTCGATCTTAGCGTCCTTCGGAGTCCAAAGTAGGCACGATTGCCAGCCATAATGCGCCTTTTTATTTCACTGCTGGTGTCGTTATCGGCGGTCACCAATGAGCCCAGATACACGAATTCGTCTGCTACCTCGATTTCATCACCGTCGATCTGAACTCGTGCTAGAAGGCTAACATTGTCGTCTGGTGAGCCTCTTCCTTTCATGTATTTTGTTTTCAACGCATTAATCACAAGCCTAATCCTACCAGCGTCAGCCATAAGTCTGATGTACGTTTCCGCCATCGTCTCAAAGTTACGTGCTACGATATCAACGTCGTCGGCGAAGCCAAATAGTTGGACAGACTTCATGAAGATCGTGCCACTCGTGTCTATACCAGCTCTTCGAATCACACCCTCCAGTGCAATGTTAAACAACAAGCACGACAATCCATCACCTTGTCGTAACCCTCTCCGAGGTTCGAAGGGACTCGAGATCGTCCCTGATACTCGGACGGCTCACATCACTCGTTCCATCGTTGCTTTGATCAATCGCGTCAGTTTTTCCGGAAATCCATATTTGTGCATGATTTGCCATAGCTGGTCCCGATTGATTGTATCATACGCTGATTTGAAATCGATGAAAAGATGATGTGTGGGCACGTTGTATTCGTGACATTTCTGCAGCACTTGCCCAATTGCGAAAATCTGGTCCATAGTAGCGCGGGCACCCATGAATCCCGCTTGGTATTGCCCCGCGAACTCCCTTGCAATTGGTGACAGGCGGCGGCATAGTATTTGGGAGAGCAACTTGTACGATAATTGCAGCAATCCAGCTTGTCACCCTTTTTATAGATGGGACACACTATTCTCTCCATCCAATCTTCCGGTAATCATTCCTCCTTCCAAATCTTGGTAATTACCCAGTGCAGCGCTCTGGCCAGGGCTTCACCACCGTATTTCAATAGCTCGCTTGGGAGTTGGTCAACACCAGCGGCTTTGTTGTTTTTCAGCCGACCAATTCCCTCCTCAATTACCTGAAGTGTTGGGATCGGGGTCCTGTCATCTTCTGCGCGTGTTCCTAGATTTATTACCGAGCCACTTTCGTTCGCTGTAACATTACCGTTCAGGTGTGCGTCGAAGTACTGCTTCCACCTTTCAATCACCTCAAACTCTCCTGTGAGAAGATTGTCATCCAGGTCATCCAGGCACGTATCAGCTAATGGTACGTAGCCTTTGCGCGAGCTGTTCAACTTCTCATAGAATTTGGGTGTGTCGTTAGCACGGTACAGTGCTTCCATTTCTTCGCGGTCTGGATCTTCTCTAGCACTTTTTCCTTCGAAGAATAGAATTTTGTCTGTTATGTGCCTGTTTATACCGTTCCACATTCGCTCTCGTACGGTTTTGCAGCATTCTCGCCCGTGCTGCATTCTTCTTCTCTACTAACTGCTTGCATTCGCCATCAAACCATGTCATTTTTTCGATTCGATGCAGAAGTACCTAGTGTCATTAATACAGTGCCGTACCAATGGCGGTTCGAATATTTCTCTAGCCATCCTCAAGAGTAGCAGCGCCAAGCTGCTCTTCTGTTGGTAGGGCTGCTTCTAGCTGTTGCGCGTATTTCTGGGTAACTCCGGTTTCCCGTAGTAGCTCAATGTTAGGTCGTGGCGTCCGAATTCGACGCCACGACTTCGAAGTTACGTGGTCGAAGTTCGTCATATATTATTCTGTTGCAGCCAGGGAAGCAGAGCGATTTGCAGTTTCATGTTCTGAGTTTCCAATCGTAGTCCTTAATTCGTCGCTAGGTCTTTAGCGATTGTTCTGGTCCGTATTAAATTCTGTATTATTTGTAACATTGATTTTTCAAGGGCAGCTTGTTGGGCCTTCCCCAACCCCCTGTCTCGTTGGGGACCATCGTGCACAGCACTGTTTAGAGCCCCACGCTGGCACAAGGACGATGATCAGCCGCTCCTAATATGGAGAACAGACGCTGTGTTGAACCACCCCTAACATGGAGAACAGACTCTCAGATAGACTGCACCCTTTGAAGAGGGCACCCCCTTCCCTGTCAGCATATAACCAAGGTCCCACCGGGGTTTGTTATCCGATCTTTCCTATGGTTACTCATACCTCAATCGGCACCACGGGTAGGTAGGGATAGGAGTAATTAGACAAGAGGCTAAGGATCGCAGTAGGGTCTATTTTATACCTGCAGGTACGCGAAGTACCAATGGTACTTGTACATTGTTCAGTCATTTACCAACCATACGATATTCCTATGAATTCCTCTCGATTTGCTCGCTCAGTGTACGTAGTCCTACGTCACTTTTGCGTACAATCTAATTGTGCTCTACCTTGTATTTTTTTTCCATACATCTAGGAGTATAAAAATCTTCTACAGACTGGCCTGTTGTCATGTGATGTTCAGGCTCATGCCAGTGTGTTCCAGATTTGGCGCTGTGTGTGATTCACTTGTGTGACTACTCTGCTATGTCTCCTTTCACCTGAATTCCACACCAGCACCACGTTACGGTATTACTTCGAAGCATAGGTGCTGTACGCACCACTTCATGCTAAGCCCTTTGGCTCCAGTTAGTTGCTAGTTACTTCCTTTCTATTCGCCCTTCGACCTGCCTTGAATTCAACTGGACTTACAGCTATACCGTGCATCGTGCCATCATGGCAAGCCCATTGGCTTCAGTTAGTTGTATAAGTTACTGTTCCCATTCAGCAACCCGTCATGTTAGGAGCATTGCTTGGCTGATTAAAAGTAAATTGGTACGCTTCTCGCGCGCCGCTAGTAAGCCTTTAGTGTTGGGAATCAAAAATCTTTGATCAAAATAGTCGATCACGTCCAGAAATAACGTCTAATAGAACTTGAAAGAAGAAAAAATATTGTGCACAAACACCTGGAAAATCCGGAGTAGTCCGGTTCCAAGCTGGCTAGAGTGCTGAAGATGCCGAAAACAACAGTGGAAAGGAATCAGCGAACCTACGAAAAAACTTGAACCAGGCATCGTCAGCTGCGCAGCAAGGTGTTGAGGTGCGTTAAAGCCAACTCCAATCTTTCGATCCGAGATGTGGCCAGGACATCCTTGCCTGGGAAGGACTAAGTCGAACTAAGCCAGTACTTTGATTGAAAGGATACAAATCGACTAAGCCAGCACTTTGATCGATGACGAAACATACGTCAAACTCGATTTTAAGCAGCTTCCTGGTCAAAAGATTTACATCGCGACTGGACGTAGGGATGTGCCGGGAAGATTCAAGTCCGCGTTTGCCGACAAGTACGCAAAGAATGCCATGTTTTGGGAAGCGATTTGCTGTTATAGCCTGAAAACGGAACCATTCGTCACACCCTCGACGTTGACATCACTAGTTTACATCGAAGAATACCTGAAAAAGCGTGTATTGCCGTTTGTCCGCAAGCATAGTGGCACTACTCCAAGGTGGTTCCGAAGTGGTATACTTACAACTAGATCGATTTTGTCCCCAAGCTAATGAATCCTCCGAATTGCCCGGAATTTCGACCAATCGAAAAATACTGTGTAATTTCAAAGCAGCAACATTTACGAAGCGGTGGGGCAGTCAAGGACCTTCAACAAATGCAAACAATATGAAAGAAATGCGCAAATTCCGTGTTCGTTTCCACTGTGCGGGCGCTGATAGGCTCCATCAAGAAAAAGGTTCGAGATTTCGTTCGAACTGGAGAAATTTAACCATCTAATGCTGTAACTTTGAAGTAAAAGTACTGTAAAGCAACCATTTATTAACGGCTAAAATATTTACCTGCACTTAGTAATTCAGAAAAAGCACCAAAAAATGAAAAAAGTGCCACTAAATTATTAAGGCCTGTGCCAACAAATAATGTGTGATCAGCATTAAAAAATTAGGAATGAGCAATAAAAGATGAGAAAAGATCTTCGGATAATCAAATTGTGACCGGTAAATCTGTCAAATAAAGCAACAGCTATTAGTATATGTGCAATTAAATATGGCAGTATTTCCGCCAAATTATGTTATTTGAGCACTAAACTATTCGCATATGTCTTTTAATTTTGTTAGATTTTCCCATAAAAACAGTAAAATGAGCAATGGATATTTATTTATCAATTGCTCATTTTACTGTTTTTATGGGAAAATCCAACAAAATTAAAAGACATATGCGAATAGTTTAGTGCTCAAATTACATAATTTGGCGGAAATACTGCCATATTTAATTGCACATATACTAATAGCTGTTGCTTTATTTGATAGATTTACCGGTCACAATTAGATTATCCGAAGATCTTTTCTCATCTTTTATTGCTCATTCCTAATTTTTTAATGCTGATCACACATTATTTGTTGGCACAGGCCTTAATAATTTAATGGCACTTTTTTCATTTTTTATTGCTCAAATCTCTCTTTTAATTGATGATTAATTATGCTGCCATTTATTAACTATGTAAGCTTATTGAATCGCGAACAACAGGCCTTTTTGTGGGTACCAATTTACTTCTAGTCAGCCTTTACTTCGTTCAATTGTCGCCATTTATCAACCCAACATTAAGCCAATAAGCGCCCAACTTTTTTACGATTTGCTCAGGCAGTACCAATCGGTGCATCAGCCCTTTTCAAAAGTAGAATTCTCCGGCTGAGTAACTTCTCCCGAAACCGGCCGTGAGTTATTTAGCTGCCACATTTTGGCCCCACCAACTCGAGTAGTCTCCAACAGTGGATCTACCCCACACCGGCGAAGAATTCTCCGGCAGTGGAAGTTCTTCCAAAACCGAATTACTATGAACAATTCAGCTCCCACATATTCACTCAATCGACTTGGGTAGTTCCCGACGTAAGGTTTACCCTACACCGACGTGTTCCCCGACGTTAGAACATCCCTGAGACCGTCCACCCACTTCGCTCAACCATTCTTGGTTTCCCCGCCTTTCAACCACTTCTTGGTTTCCCGCCATTTTCGCTGCAGAGTCATCATGATCAAAGAAATCGACATGGAGTTTTCATAAGGGCCAATGTCGCAAACGTAAACAATGGCTTCTTTTGCGAATTTCTTGAAAATGCTAACTCGCTCAAGTAAATTACCACTTCTATTATAAAGGGGAACTCCTGTTCTGTACAATCATCGTCATAATTCACTATGATTAATTTAGCATTCTCGAGAAATTTGCGGAAAAAGTCATTGTTTACGTTTGCGACATTGGCCCTTATGAAAACTTTTTGTCGAAATGACCCCATGCAGCATTGTGTATGTATGAGTGTATTTTTTGTTTCACAATGTGAAGGAAGTTCTTATGAACTAACTTTACACAGAGGGCTGCACCCAGGAAAATGTTAACCTTCACACTCTGATTTCCCCGGGACTATATTTTAGTAAAAATTCGTGAGGAATATGATTTTGCCTTTTAGCAACAGCGAAGTTAGTGCTAGCTTGCTACTGTCAGCTTCTCAATAAGTCGTTTGTGTTGCTCAAAAGGCAAAAACCACGTGCTTCGGTATCTCTTCGACGTTTTCGCATACGAAATATAGAGGGGACTCCACGTGTTCGAATCTGTTCACAAACTTCCTGTAGCAGCAATGACCTGACAGGAACAGCGCCAAGTGAAAGTTAATTTCTCTGCACTATGTCTGTCTGCCGTTCTCTACCGTATTTCACTCATACTGCCACTTCTTTACATACCAGTGATTTACGAATTCCTTTGTTGGTCTGATCTAAGAGTGTAACGTCCTCACACCATTTCCTTCCACTCTAGCAAATTCCCTGCTATTGTGTCCCAGTTATACCAACAATCAATATGCAACTAGCGATTTGAAATTGGTTCACTGTTGTAGAACCCCTTGGTCCGAAGTACACCTTGAAGCCAGCACCTTGCTGTACATATTTGCGCCTTTGTTTTGATTTACTGTGTTATTTTGACAGAATATTTGAGAGTGTGTTCGTTTGAGTTCATTATGAGGGGCATATTATTGAGCTTGGGACTGAGCTTGGGACCGATGTGCTAGTACTGACTGAGCTAAGAAAAAAATCGTATTTGTTCGGGAACTACTGGTCTTAGAGTTAGTCTATGATTATACTATCCTTTTGTTTCCGTTCTACTGTACCTGCCCAGCAACCTGTGGTCACCCATCTGCTTTTGGTTCCTGAAAGAGGCTACAGGGACCGAGGATTTGGTAGATGTCGCAACCATGAGCAGCAAATAATATCTTAAATGAGTAACCTGCCTAACCCCTTTCAAACGATAATGTGACCATTAATCTGGGACCAGCCATTACTAATTAGCACCCCACTTTTACTAAAATCGAAAAATAAAACATTGTTTATAACAATATTGAATTTTGGCTCCGTAAAGTGTTGCACACGCCTGAGCTATGCTTCCCTGTTGTTGAACCCCTAGGTCCAAAGTACATAGTGTAGTCTGCACGGTACTAGTATCATTGTTTTTGTTTTGATTCGCTTTGTTTTTTTGACAGAATATTTAAGAGTTAAGGTGAGAGTTACGTTATTAGGGGCGAATCATTAAGCTGGGACCGGTTTTTAGAACCTCCTGAGCTAAAAAATATATTCATTCTCTTCCTGACTATCCAGACGCTGCTTCTAGCGTACGATTTTGAATTCCGAAACAGCACATTGGAACGCTATAGACGAATCCAGGCTGAAAAAGAAGAATACACCGAGTGGTGATAAATCTGACAGCTCCCATGTTGTTCGTTTTATACGAAGATTTGAAAATGCATCTAATAAATTCAAATGAAATTTTAATTAAAAAGGGTTTGTTTTATGATGGAAGAAAAATCCTCGGCCCGCTATGATGAACTTATACTGACTCTTACATATCTCGGGTACTTTTTCAAACAGACGTATGTCATTTTGTAAACAAAGAGGGGAAGTAAGATTCAAACGTAAATTTCTCGAAACCCTTAGCACTTTCATGCAAACTTGGGCCACCAACACAGGGAATAGCATTGCTTTACATGATTGTGATGCTACTTTATGTGAGGGTACTGAGAATTTCGAGAAATTTACTTTTGAATCTTACTTCCCCTCTTTGTTTACAAAATGACATACGTCTGTTTGAAAAAGTTTCCGAGATATAATAAATAGGAAATAGCTTACTGCTTTCTATTCATGTTAGCAAATTTATACGTCAAATGTGAAATATTTATGCACTGAGCATCGCAGTAGAGTTTACTTGCAATTCTCAATATTGATTTTAATATTCCGCTCGAATGTCATTGACGGTCGTCCTACGTGAAACCGAATCCGACATTACTCACAACTCAGAGAGGCAGATTTCCCTATGTTGACTGAATGGCGCCAACTACCTATTTCACACTCAAACAGCCGGATTCTTTGCCGTTAAGTCACCCGTGGTCTATGATGGTCGAGGTTCGTACGGCACGACTTCAATTATAGGGCATCGGTTTTGTGGATTGCGGTTGTTGGGTGCCGGATCATTTATCATGGGTCATAAATTAGCAAAGCATATCATTAACCGAAGCGATCCATATTTGCATACGGTAGTGGAGAGACTGTGGTTGGGGCATACATCACAATAAAGACATTAATATTAACGTTTGTTTGCACTTTGGCTGAGCAGGGGGAACGTTTGTTTACGGTAAAATAATTTGATAGGCTTCTGAAACAATCGCATAGGTTGGAAAAAAACGGGGAGCAAATTGGACTTGAATTAAAGTTACTTTCAATTGAAAATTTAAAGCGTAGTTTGGGTCCTATTTGTAAAAACTAGGGAGATCAAAAAGAAAAAATCACCCTCCGCATCCCAAACTACTTGTTACCATTTCATTTTGAGCCTCTGGTAAAAATTTATTTCAAATCGGTCAACATTTACATACATTTAAATTGGGTTGTTTGACGCAAGTTTATATGGGAAATATTATTAAAGCGTTTGGAGTAAGATTGCGGTTTGAGGCTACTTTTTTGACGCAGGACAACGTCTGTGTTTTCAATACGTGGTGTGGTTCACGTTTGAATTGCGAAAATTTGGAGCGTCAAGAAAAATATATAGGTTTTGAACGCCAATAATTAATTTATTTTAGGACCAATCAAAATCTGCACTAATCTATTTGAAATATTTCTACGCATCAATTTTAATATTAAAATTGATTGATTTTAAACATTAAGCTATTGAAAATAACGTAAATACAAGGTGATGTCTTATAATGTCGATTTTTCAGAATAAATTTACCAAATACACAGTTCTTTCCTAGCGCAGACTTCATATTTAAGTAACGAACGTCTCCTAGGCAGCCACGAAGGTTATAAAAGGGTTACACCTTCCATTTTGTTTTAGCATTCATTCCAGTTTTACCAAGCGACACGATCGGTCGTGTTTTTCGCTCGCGCTGTGATAAGTTTTTCGGTTTTCTCGCTCTCTCGTTTCGGTGCGTGGTGCACTGTCTGCTGTCGCGTTGTGTGATACACAGCCCAATATGGGGAAGCCGCCGTCAATTGATGCCGGCACTAGCTCGACCGGGAAACGTTCCCATACAAATACAGCGGACGATGTGCTGTCGTCCAAGAAGCTACTGGCGAACAACCGCTACGCCGTTCTGGAAAACGGTGCCGAACCGCAAATTGAAAAGAAGGAGAAATTACCGCCCTTTTTTGTGAAGGGATTTCCGGAAGGTTTCCTTGAGAAAGTTTACTTTTTCATCAACAAGGGCCTAAGGTGCACTATCCAACTCTGCTCGCAGGGTTACAAAGTGATGGTTACGTCGCTACCTCACTTCAACGCCTTCAAGGAACTCCTGAAGCGGTCTGAAGTGCAATATTACACGCACGATATTGCAGCCAACAAACCATTCAAAGTGGTTTTGCGTGGTTTGCCAGAAAAGAAGACGGAGGATCTGACCGAGGAGCTAAAAGCAAACGGTCTCAAGCCGGTGCAGATCAATAAAATGCGTCGGCACGACACCTCTCGAAGTTATCGGGACCAACTGTACCAGATACACTTCGAGAAAAACTCGACGTGTCTAAAAGATCTGCGAAACATCAGAGCATTGTTCCACATCGCCGTCAAGTGAGACCGAGACCAACCGGTTCACCGGGATGTCACTCAGTGCCAGAACTGCCTAATGTTCGGACACGGGACCAGAAATTGCCACATGGAATAGCGATGCATCGATTGTGGCAAGCATCACCTACCCGATGCCTGTGAGCGGATGGAGGACGCAGTTCCAGTGTGTGCCAACTGCGGGGCGGCTCACAAAGCAACGAGCAAAGAATGCCCAAAGCGAGCTGAGTTCATCGCAATTCGCAGGAAAGCGTCCACCAACAACCAACCCGACCGCCGTCGACGATCTGGTCCACCTCCGGCCTTCACGACCGACAACTTTCCGGCTCTTCCGCCACACCAACAGCACCAAAACCGTTCGGCACCCAGCCGGCCCTCTGTTCAGCATCGGTTCACAGCTGCAGCCTCCCAGCCATCGCAAGACCCCCTTCCAGGCCGGTCGTACGCTCATGCAGCATCCGGAAGTATCGACGACGCAGCTCAAACAACGGAGGAAGTCGTTGCCATTCTAACACAGGCTACCATCATCAAGAGGACCTGCCGAACACGATCGGAACAAATCCAAGCCATTGTTGCATTCATCAATGGACCGTGAAATTATCAAGATAGCAAATTGGAACGCTTGCTCTATCAAGAACAAGCAAATCGAATTCATCGACTTCCTCAACGACCAAACCATCGACATCGCAGTCATCACCGAAACATACCTCAAGCCTGAAATCAACGTGTTCCTGCCAGATTTCCGTCTGATCAGACTCGATCGAACCAGTTCCGCCGGAGGGGGTGTCGCCATCGCCCTGCGTACCAACATCAACTGCCAGATGCTACCGAGTCTGCAGCTCCAATTCGTCGAAGCCATCGGAGTCAAGGTCGAATCCACCGTCGGCCCTATCACCATCATCGCGGCCTATTGTCCCAAACAAGCAAGCACAAACAACGGGACAGATAGGATCTTGCGAAACGACATCATCAAGCTCACTCGGAGGCATGGGCAGTTTATTATCGCCGGTGACCTGAACGCAAAACATGAAACCTGGGGAAACGCACGACGGAACAAGAACGGCTCCATCCTACACGATGACCTGGAAGAGGGCCACTACACCATCCTGGGCCCGGATACTCCCATCCGGTTGAGCAGATCCGGGTTCCACGCTTCGATAGACATCTTCCTCACCAACATGGGGAACAACATCGGTCAGCCGATCGCACAACAGGAGCTCAGCTCAGACCACTATCCGGTGGTGGCTGAAGTTGGGTCCTGCGTCAACCGGCATTCGGTAACCAGGCGAAACTACCATCGCGCCAACTGGGTCCAGTTCCGTCATCAGATCGACAACACGGTCGATTACGATAGGCGCCCCGAATCAACCGACGACATCGATCGGCAACTGCAGTCGATCGAGCAGGCGATCTCCCAGGCCCGGGAGCACCACATTCCGGAAGTAACACAGGTGAGCAACTCTTTACCTATTGATAGTCTCACTAAAAACTTGATCCGTCTTCGAAACACCACTTGCAGACAGTATCAACGTCTGGTCTGCCTGCCTTATAATCAGAGTGCAATCGTTTGAACAAGATCATTCGGCCAGAATGGTGGATCTCAGAAACAATAATTTTGCCAACACAATCCGCGCCCTCCCAGATTGTGCTAAGCCGTTCTGGAAATTAACAAAAATCTTAAAAACCAAGCCTAGGCCCATTCCACCGTTGATCCCACTAGACAACAATGACTCTAAGGATCGTTTGATTACTCCCGCTGAGAAGGCTGCTGAGATAGGTCGACATTTTGTCAGCTCACACAATCTTGGACAGAACATCGTCAGTCCTCACGAATCTGCCGTTAACGAGCATGCGAATAACATCCATCTATATCCCAATCATTTTTCGGAGGAACTAGAAATCACAGCTGACGAACTGTCGAACTATATCAAAACATCGAAGAACATGAAGGCCCCAGGTTTCGACAAAATCCTGAATTTGGAACTCAAGCACTTGAGTTTCCAATTCTATGAACATCTAGCATTAATTTTTAATCAATGCCTTAGATTTACCTACTTCCCCTCGTGCTGGAAGTCAGCTAAAGTCATACCCATCCGGAAACCTGGGAAAGATCCTTCATGTTCCAAGAGCTATCGACCCATCAACCTTCTCTCGGGAGTATCAAAACTTTTCGAGAAAGCAATTCTGCTTGATGTACAGTTTGGCTTTCGACGCGGTCGATCAACGGTACATCAACTGAATCGAGTCACTAACATCCTCAGGCGAAACAAGTCTGTTTCGAAAACATCTGCCATGGCCCTCCTTGACGTTGAAAAGGCGTTTGACAACGTCTGGCATGATGGTCTGGTGTACAAGCTGCATCGGTTCAATCTTCCAGTCTTTCTGGTGAAGATGGTAAAAAGCTACTTATCAAACAGAACATTCAGTGTTTTGCTGCATGGTGCAGTTTCTGATGCGCAGGAGGTTTCCGCCGGTGTTCCGCAGGGAAGCATACTAGGTCCACTTCTGTTTAACCTGTTCACCTCGGACATACTCCCACTCCCTGAAAACGGATCTCTGTCGCTGTTTGCCGATGATACCGCAGTCGTCCACAATGGTAGGGTAGTGAGAGCGATCGCATCGAAACTGCAGCGAAGCCTGAATGTTCTGTTGAAGTATCTCACAGACTGGAAGATCTGCATCAATGCAGCAAAGACCCAGGTCATCCTCTTCCCACACTCGAAATCGCCCAGACTTGTTCCGGCTGAGGATGTTAACATTCGTCTAAACGGCACAACGGTGGAATGGACCAATTCAGCCATCTATCTTGGCGTGACTCTAGATAGCAAGCTGAACTTCAGGGAACAGGTTGACAAGACTGTCACAAAATGTAACGTTCTGTTGAAGCTTATGTACCCCTTGCTACACAGAAAGTCTACATTGTCCCTGAAGAACAAGCTTGCTATCTACAAACAGATCATACTCCCGGTTATCGAGTACGGCATGCCGATCTGGGCGAGCTGCGCGAAAACACACTACCTGAAACTACAGCGGGTTCAAAACAAGTTTCTCAGGATAATCCTGAACACTCCTCCGCGGACGAGAAATACTGAGATCCACCGTCTGGCCGATATTAAAACACTCGAAGATCGTTTTAGTGAGACTATCAATAGGTACAGGACACGTTGCCACCTCTCAGACCACCAAGTCATCCGGGACTTGATACGCCACCCCTAGGTTTTTCAAATTGTAGTCATTGTAGTTAGGTAGGTTATCAAATTTTGTAAATTCAAATCAACCAATCCCCGTAACGGATGATATGTAAATTAGAATATTAAATTAAATTAACAAAGCAAACCACAAATCAATTAGAACAAAGATGAAGAGCCCCTCTGGCTAACCACTTAAACTGTGAAAATTAAATGTTAACATTAAAAGAAACGGCAAATAAAGACACATTTTAAGTAAATTTTGTTTTAGTATTTCGGTAGTTGTGAAGCTGTGCAGTGGCTATATGAACGTAGTTGGCGGCAGCAAGCACATGGAGGGTACACTGGCGAGCAGTCGTTATTCAGAGAAGCGTTGGTGCCGATGCTCCCGTCAAGATGCCCCGCTGCAAGAAACATGGCTGCTGAAGCCAACCGTGTAGAGACCAGAATAAATCATCCCACGTCACCTACAGATGGCTAGCCATAACGACGAGAAGCTGAACGAAGAAAGAAAGCCCATCCGTCCTATTCAGTACGACCAAATCAGGTTGCTTTTTAAAGAGTTTGTTGGGTTGAATTTTTTATGTGGTGCTGTATGAAATTGCAATTAATGCGCCCCGGCTGAACATGACATTGCTTTAAGGGGGGATATACAGTTAAAACGAAAAAAATAACTCATATTTGAAAAAAAAAACAATTTCAAGAGGAATTTTTTATTCAAATCAATCGAATTTTTTTTACAATTATAAGTGTATCCATGTAGTATACAAAAATTCATTTTTTTTAATAAAATGGCGGCCGTTAGAGTGCGTTGAAAAAGTCGTTATATTATGCTTGTGCCCGCTCTCCTGGTCGCAGTTTTGATCTGAAACCTGCTAATCCAAAAACATTTCATTAATTACATTTACATACATTAATTGTTATGTTATTTATTCTCCGTGCGTGGAGTAACGATTATGATGTAGAAGGAGATGTTCACTCATCACCATGAGGCACCAAGAGTGAACATTAATGTTTTTGGCTAGAATGAAAGATGTGAAGAGAAAGTGAAAGTTCCGTCAGAGTGCGGCAGGTAGGAAAATTTAATGAATGTTTTTTGAAAATTGAGCGAAAGGGCATGTATCCAATGGTACTCGAACCATGGACGTCAATCTTTGCCTAACATCCCACTGCGGGATATGTTGTAGTAACGGAACAAGTCCGCCACTTCAACAGGCAAACATCCATTAAATTTTCCTACCTGCCGCACTCTGACGGAACTTTCACTTTCTCTTCACATCTTTCATTCTAGCCAAAAACATTAATGTTCACTCTTGGTGCATCATGGTGATGAGCGAACATCTCCTTCTACATTTACAGTTTGTAGATGAATTGAAATAAAAAGTAAAAAAAATTTGCTCTTTTGGCGTAACTTTTTTGAAAAAATCCACATTTTTTCGGCCATTTTCTCACATTATTCCATATTTAATAATGAAATATTACAATAATTTTTAATTCATATAGAAGGTAATACTACAATAAAGAAATCCTATAAGTTTCAGCTTAATCGAAGAATGAATTTTCGAGTTATCACCGGCATAAACTTCGGAAATGCTGTTTTGAGAAAAACGCGTTAAAAATTTAAAGCGTCCCTTTATACCTGCTGCGCGCGAAAAAGGCGAAAAGGCGCGAGAAACATTTGGAGTCCGCATTTCGAAAAAAGGGTTTCAGGAGCGTATTCTAGGGGTAGTTTTATAACTTTTTATGCAAAAAACAAAATTTGAATTTTTTGGTCATTCTAACTGTATATCCCTCATTAAACGAACTGCAGTACGTCAGACCGAATATGTAAACACATTTACAGTGGGTAGGTTGAGTTCGTTGTAGTTGCTGGCGGTATATAATAAATATTTCGTAAAATGATTCAGCTTTGGGCATATCTAATAACCACATAACTTGTTTGAAGTTTGCTTTTTTTGCAATCGCTGCCCGCTGTTTGCTGACAAGTGATGATTTCCCTATCACAGTCATCATTCTGTTATAACTATTTGTTTAATGCTGGTAATGTTCTCTTCTAATTCCAATCAGTGCTTGAATGTGTTTTTATGTTCTAGTGCCTTGGATAGAGCCCCTTCCATTCGATAGGAATCAAATAATTTTGAGAAAGTCTAAGTGAAATGTCGCAGCACATGGCTGCAAAGTACGTGGTTCCAGAACTATCTTCTACGTGTTAAATATAGTGGCCCTCTCAACCATCCTAGAAAATAAAACCGGGGCCGTATCATTATCAAAACCAAACGGCCCTTTCTTTGCTATCTAAAGAGTTAACAATAGAATTGTCTTACTTACTTCCTAATGGTCTAACGTTCCATTAGCACTATTTTGACTTGGATGCTTATCGGCAATGATAGACTTTGAATTCCCAAGCAGATCACAACCAACTACAACGCAATAAGGATAATGATCTCCAGGTGGTCGATCATATCAACAGAACGTGTATTTTCGTTCCATTATCTCGAAAGGCAAACAGTTCCAGCAGCGGAAGAAGAAAACGTATAGCACTGCATCTATCGGGTGCTGAAGTATTTTGACCCGAAATAGAGACCCGAGAGCGAGAAATATTATGAACAGCTTTGTAAATGACATTTTCGAGCGGATTGAAAGCGTAGCTTCCCGACTGACTTCAATCAATTGGCGAATGGCCCTGTTTCGCGGTTTCCAAACGAACCGAAGCCGTTACCAAGTAAACCAGCTTCATGACGAAATGAGGTGGTGGCAGTAGCTGTTCCCTTGATCCCAAAATGGCCCTTTTCAGGGCCTTCGAAACAACTGGAAAGAGGATTGACATGTCTTTGAGAGCGATAGGGGTTTGGTGTCGGGGTGTTTGATTGCGAAAACTATCTTTCGTGTGCCGAAGCTGTAATGTTTTCGACATTAGCAGTGTTGTACACACATAGGCCTAATAGAAACCGTTTGCAATTAGAGGTGAACGAAACTAGCCTCTTGTGTAAAAGTTTCCCAAGTGACCAATAACTCATTCGCACTTCAAGGTATATTACTTGATACAGAGTATCTTGATATCGTATGTCAAACATATTATTTCTAGACACAGCAAGATGTATGAATTTAGATATCAAAACAGGCTATATCAGATAATTTAGGTTGTAGTGCGAACGTTTCGTGTATGGGAATTAGATTTTAACCGAAACCAATTTCGGCCCCTCCTTCATTAATCAAGCGATTCAGATTACACATTGCTGCGTAGTCCTACGTCACTTTTGCGCACAACCCCATTGGGCTGTATCTTATATTTTTTTTTGTTGGGGCGTAGAACCACTGCATTCGCGGAGTTTGTGGTTATGCCCTTGTTTGATGTACGCTTGTTATAGGTTGATCACCATTTGTCGAGTGAACAGCCTAAGAAGCGTGTTCTCTCAGTCAGGCAAAATGGATTTTATAAAACCTACCACCTTTCCAGGATTCACATTTTAGATGTCTTTAGGTTGCATAAAGCCAATGTAAAGAAATTTAATCGGCGCTTGTATGCAACATCATAACTGCAGAGCAGATGTTCCGAAGTTGCATGTTCCAGACGTCTGGGCGAATAGACTATGCTTTTTATCTTGTTTAGCAAGCTGGTCTGCCCTTTCATTACCTTCAATGCAACAGTGTCCCGAAACCCACAATAAATTTGCGGAGTTCTCTTGGCACACTTTACGCAGTGAAAAAATACACTCTCAGACAAGTTTGGGGAACTATGAATCCGCTTTATTGATGAGGAGGGATAGAGTTTCAGTCGTTGGTGGACTTCTCAACGATGCCTATCACCAAACCCATGATCCAATATTTGTCCACAACATTTTAACCCATACCACACCAACCCCGCGCTGCAATCCACGGATCACCCCAACGACCCCAACCTAAGACCCGAACATACGGTTGCATAAGAAAGGACACGACAAGGACATACGAAACCGAATACCACGACCAACATGAGACAGCACCGAGCCAGTTACTCTACTACAGGGTGTTCGAATATTATTCGTACAACAAAATGGTGATGTATGTGGTGTACTGCAGGCTCTTGACTCCAAGATGGATCATACCGAATAGGCCATCGGATTCAAATCCGGTGAGTTAGAAGGCCATTCATTTTTCGTTAAAAAGTTTGAGAAAATGCGTTCGCAAAGACTCTCTTTTGCTCCATGAGCCGGCGCCCAGTCTTGTTGAAAAATCCATTCATTTTTGCCAAAATGCTGCGATGCCCAGGAAGCTACTGTGTCAGTAAGTAGTTTCTGATATACCGCATAATTCACTTTCAACCCCTTGTCGATGAAGATCAAATGGGTTTTACCGAAATGTGTTATTCCAGCCCAAACCATGACCTAAACCACCAAACCACGCGAGATGATGACTCCTTGAAATACTTCCACGATTTTGGGAAACAAGAGCAAACAACTGCCGATAATTTTGTTGGTTGTGATGTTGTTCGATTTTTATCGGTAAACAGCACTGACCGATAGTGGCTCTCTGATAAGAGGTTCAGAAGAAGCTTAGCTTTTCTTAACCAGTTCATGGTGTCATTCAAGTAGTAAATCTTGCACAGTTTATATGACTGAAGCTTCAAATCATCGTAAACTAAGGCTTCAACGGAAGATTTTTGAAATTTTCTGTGATCTCTATAACTCTTGGATGGAAATCGGAGAATTTTGCTTGATTCGTCGCCGGATAATCTCGCGCATTTGTGAAGTCCGAACGGTGAGCTTTTTTCCTCACCCTACGCGGTCATCTTTTTTTTTTTTTTTTCGTCGGCCTATTTCCTCACATGGTGACAATCACCGACGCCAGGGAGACGACTTCCACCACCTGGACCCTACCTAACGACTCATGACTATGAACCGGGACCAACGGCTTTACTTCCCCCTTCCGAAGGAAGACGTGACCAAGATTTTCTCGCCTCAGAAAAACCACCGACGTCGGGATTGAACCCAGACCCACTGGGGTGCCAGTAGCAGTCACGCTTACCACTACACCACCGACGCCGACTAGTGCTCCAAGCTGTTGGTATTGTTTTATTTCGTCACTCACTGTAGATTTTGCCATTTTCAGGAACTTTGTAATCACTGGAACAGTTTTTCCTTTTCGATTTAGTTCAATTAGGGAAGGTACATTAATTATGTCACGCAGTAAAGGGGGAGGGGGGTTTGGGAGAACGTGACGATCCATACAAAAAAAATAGAAGGTCAATACAAAAACCGTGACCAGTGGACGGAGGGTGGGGGGGGGGGGGTATTTATAAAAAAACATTTTTTGCGTGACGTAATTAATGGACGATCTCTTACACCTACGCGCAACTCATTCGGCTTCATCTTGAATGAATTATAAATCACAACTGTACCAAACTTACTGCGTATATAGACAATGGGTCAAGATGTAAAGCCCAAGGTATGCTTAGTTTAATCCCCTTTGCTGTGTTGAGGCATGCTGACAAAGTCTGTAGTGGTAATTTGCAGACACCCTGAATATATTACGCAGATCATCTTTAAACAGGACCTATAATCCTACCTTCAAGCCCCTGTTCGTGTTCGTTTTGCCTCGTCAGAGACGAACCAGCAACAGATTGAAAGTCTTTTTCAATATAGAAACCAACAGCAGAACCTATCCAATTCTTAAGTATTTATTACTTACTAAAAACCATGATTCCAAACATATACGTGCTTACCTGCAAGGAAAAAATAAAAGATTATTATTAATTACATTATTTATTTATGGCTAACAAAATATATTTATTAGAAATATGTCTTTTGCGATGTACTATTTAGTAAACAGTAGACTTTTTCAAATTATACGTTCCAATCCATCAGCCTCACAATCTGCCGGGAGTCTGCAGATGCCCTTCCTCTTGATTGGTGATCGATTCTTCTCCAGTCGGTTCGTTTTTGAAAATGTTCACCGGACACTCCTGTAACACCCATGAGATGTACCCAGCACATCGTAATCGACCGATTTTAGCGATTTCAATGATAAAATGTTCTTAACATGCTTCTAGATGATGAATCAGCCCAAGAGGTTAAGAATTACCACAATAAAGCAAAAAACAAAACAAAATCCTGGATGTCATGCAATTTGGGGGTTACACGGAAAAAATCCGTGCACAGATCCGTGAACTGCAGTCATGAATTCGAGAACAAGCTAAAATACACCGTGAACTGAATCACGTAATCGGGAACTGGGTAAAAATCATGAAAACGTAAACTAGTTAACGTCCGTTTTCATTTTCATGAACGCTTTTGATTCTGTGAATTAGGTTCATCAATGTCCCGTTGTTGATAAATGACTGATCAGGTATACCTTTCCCAACAAACGTCAATGATGGATAACTGTTTGGTCAAACAAATTTGGAGTAGTTGTTCAGCTTTTCTCCTAGATTCGAATTGGTTTGAACAAGCGGTTATTCGACACTGATGTTTGCTGGGTTGGTACTTCGCGTACGTGGAAGTATTGAATTAGATCCCACTGAGGTCCCTAGCTTCTTGTTCAGCACGTGCAGAATAATCGGATAAGACCATGGGGACAAATAATTGACAATTGAAAATTCGGGACATGGAACTGCAAGTCTTACTGATTCCCGGGCTGCAGTAGGATAATATACGATGAGCATCAACCACGCATCTTCGAAGTCTTAGCACTGCAGGAACTGTACAGTACAGAAGATTTGGAGAAGGAGAAAAGTGAGCATTGAGTTATTTTTTACAAAACCTAATCTAGAAGACCGCTGCTGACCTGGATGTGTAAAGGGTGTATTCGATAAAAATGGCACACAGAAAATCTTCTGTAACTTTTGAATCGTATGAGTAAAAAACCTAGAAATTTGAGTAGATCTTATCCATAGTGTATTATTTACATCTGCCAAGTTTCATAGTTATACATTCAGTAGTTCCAGTCATGTCGTCGAAACAAGAAATTGTCCGTGAGAAAATTTTGTGCACTCACAATCAAAATCCAGGGGCGTCCCACCGGTGGATTGCTAAAAGGCTTGGAATTGCAAATACAACTGTGTCTCGTGTAATAAGAACCTTCAAGGAGCGTCTGAATGTCCAAAGGAAGGGAGGGAGTGGTCGTAAAAGTGGTCCAATGGACAGTAAAATGGCCAGGAAAGTCGTACAACAATTCAAGAACCGTCCAAACATGTCAATTCGAGATGTCGCTAAAAAGTCTAAGGTGTCAGTCGGTTTTGTGCAGAAAACCATGAAGCGTGCTGGGTTACATGTTGACAAAGTGCAAAAAACCCTAAACCGGAATGAAAAACAAAACATCACTGCGAAAACCCGCGCCCGGAAACTTTACACGAAGCTGCTCACCAAATCCGGTTGCATCGTGATGGATGACGAAACATACGTCAAGGCCGACTTCCGTCAACTTCCTGGGCAAGAATATTTCGTTGCCAAGTCGAAGTTCGATGTTCAGGAGGATGTTCGAAAGAAGAAACTATCGAAATTTGCAAAGAAGTTTCTAATCTGGCAGGCGATTTGCGGATGTGGTGAAATAAGTGCTCCCTTCATCACTTCCGGAACAATAAACGGTGCGATTTACACGGAAGAGTGCCTTAAGAAGCGTCTCTTGCCATTTATTAAGAAGCACAAAGGATCAACTCTGTTTTGGCCCTATCTAGCATCCTGCCACTACGCTCGAAACGTATTGGAGTGGTACCGAGCCAACGGAGTCAATTTTGTGCCAAAGGATATGAACCCACCAAATTCACCGGAACTTCGTCCAATTTAAAAATTCTGGGCAATTATGAAAACGGAACTTCGAATTGAAGAAAATTTGGGTAAAAACAACAAAAACACTGGGAAAATTGGTTGTACAAAATTTGATGGGTGGAGTGAAATGGAAGGTGCGGGCATTCGGGATGGGAGACGAAATTGAATAAAACAAATGTTGTAAATCAAAACTCATTAGTAGTTCTTCATTCCCTGAAAATTTCAAGAAAATCCGATAATCAGTTTAATTTTGATGAGTATATATGTGTGTGTCATTTTTATCGAATACACCCCTTAGATCGAGACTGCCCATACCATTATAAAAAAGGACCTGGGATACAAGCTGTACAAGAAACACAAGGTTCACTGGGTAAAAGAGTCAACAACGAAGAAGAGGCTGGACAGAGCCAAACGGATACCTTCACTGGAGAAAGTTGTGGCCCCGGCACTTCGAGACCGCTACGGGAATGAGTCTTTCAACAGGATGGCGCACCGGTCCACACGGCAAATATCGTCCAAGCGTAGTGTCAGGAGAATTTGACTGATTTTCTCGATAAGATTTTGTGACCACCCAGCTCCCCGGATCTTAATCCCCTGGACATGTTGGCCAAGTAGAGCGAACATAAAGTGAGTACTGTGGACCAATTTAGGAAGCTCATTTCTAAGATCTGAGACGGGATGCCGATGGACCAGGTGGGTGCCGCGTGCAATTCTTTTGAGAAACGTCTCAACCTCGTCATACAGCTCATAGGGAAGTGCTCTCAGCTAATATGTCATAAAGGTTTTCAATAAACATTGCTTGAATAAAAATTCAATCAGAACATAATATAGACTGTTCCAGAAAGTATAAGCACACTTTCAAACAACAAAAAAGTCATGTTTTTTTTAGTTTTATTAGTTTTATTTGGCAAATCATATTTGTATTTGTGTTTTGTGTGATATTTTACTTTCGTTTAATCAAAATATTTAATTATACCCATGACTACTAACTTTTCCTCAAACATGACCCATTAGCTTCTGCACAGTGGGATTTCCCACCATTTTGACCACTTTTTAACCGATCTTTTTTAAATTTTTGGATGTCGTCCGCTGGTTTTATGAATTTTCGTAGCTTTGCTTTGGTTGAAGCCCAAAAAGTCTCGATTGGCCGTGCTTCCGGGCAGTTCGGCGTATTTATGTCTTTCGGCACGGAACATACATTTTATCTTGTACTTTTATTTTTTTAACACATTTTTAAAGTTTTTTACACATTTTTAAAGTATTGAAAATTCTGTAGAACCTCTTGGTCCCAAGAACATCATTGAATATGCTTGGGCCGAGCTTTGCACCGATGTGCTGGTACTTGCTGAGCCAAAAACTATATCCATTTTCATCTTGACTATGCAGTCCTTGTTTGTAGTGCTCGGCATAATACGCCAACGCATGATTGGATGCTGCTAATCGATGTTAAATTTTTCTCCGACGTCATCAATGTACGCGCCTACCGCAGTGTGAATACAGATTCTGATCACTGCCTATTTACAGTATGAGTGCACTCAAAACTTTTGACGGTGTACAACTTTCGTCGAACTCGGGCGCCATGAACAAGCATGGAGCCGCCACGAGAAACCGGAGTTGGAATACGTGCAACAAATGGAAGCAAGCTACTCTTGACGATGGCTGGAGAGATATTCAGATAACCATTGCTAGCAATGCAAGGAAGGTTCCAACGTAGGTACTGCATCAAACCGAAAAAATACCAGGCTTCACGGCAAATGCAAGCAGTTAGTAGAGAAGGAGTCTTGAACACAGGCGAGAATGCTGCCATGCCCGAGGCAAGAAGACTGCAAAGCAATGGAGGAACTTTATCATGCTAATGATAAAGGGTGTTCCAATCAAAATTGGGTCAAACAATAATGTGTGTGAGTCGATCAAAGTTTTTATTGATAAGTCAAATTCTTTTTCTTTTTCAAGTTCAATTAAAACAGAATACTGGATTGTCGTGTTTGTTGTTGACGCGGCTGAGTAGCTCAGTGGTTACCCGTTTTGCTTACTGAGCAGATGGTCGGGAGTTTAATCCCAGGCCCGTCCCCATCCTTGCCATTTGTCACTTGCCTTTTTCTATCACCACTAGATTTAAAATCAAAAGCAGTCTACTGCGCTTTCTTTCATTGGTCGCTTCACTTACCACAGTGCATCCATGATCTAAAAATAACCTGCCTCACTAACACAACTATCCTTCCCTTGGCAATTTTAGAGATGCAGTGATGATAATGGACCCTAATAAAAGCGGTTGGCAAACTAATCATCCTTCTTCCCTCCTCCCAAAAGACTGCGAGGGCGTGGCCGGCGCCGGTACTGATTTATAATTAGAATTAGTGATTTCCCCGATCCAGCTTTCCTGGCTGTCGACAAACATTCACCGAACACTTTTAATACGTTGGTAACAATATCGCCAACATGGCATGAGAGTAGTTTGGATTTTCGCCATGCTCGTGCAAAATTTAGATGCGTTGCTTCTCTTCCTTCGACGACATTTTGAAGTGCTAATCTCAAAATCAAAATAGAGGCATGATGCTACACGCACACATCTTCAAAATCAAAAAAATTTTTTAATGCACGATGAAAGGAAATGCGACAAGTTTAAGTCGACCAAATTTTGATGGAAACACCCTTTACACGTAAATTCTACAAGACGTTGAACAACTCCTGCAGAAGCTATGTGCCATAAACCGATATCGAAACCAGCTATGGCAGATTATGTACGATGTATCGAATGATTTGTGTCGCCAGAGTCCCTTTAAATCTCAAAGGAGGCGAAGGCAAGGTGGTGTTTCCTCGTGTTTGCTATTTAACATTCGATCATTTTCGTCGGGTGCAGTTTTTTCGAGTAAAATCTTTATGCGTACAAACTAGTGTCAAAGCTGGTTCACTTACCCTCTGCCTTCGCTACATTTTCATTGTTTGGTTTACATACATTATAAGTAGGATTCAAATTTCATTGCGGGCTAATATTCTTTGGATAGTGAACATACATTCCTTGTATTAGCTAAGCCATTGTGTTTGAAAAGACTGAGGTAAATAACAATTCAATTGTGGCTCATCATCTTCTGTTCTTCTAATTGTGATTTACTGGTTTGGTAATTTATTCACCATTCTGCCGGTCGTTGGTCATAGTAGAATCTTGAATCTTGATCTCTATGTTACATCTCTACTGCGACTTTAATCCAGCTCACTAGAAGTGTTCATAATGCATTTCGACAGTTATTTATTAAGGCCAATAAGTTTCATTAGGTAGATAGTGTAAGTCAAATTGCTGAAATTCGCATGAACGGTAGTAAAAAATTAAAATGACCCATTCTTAGATGGAAGACAAAAGCAAAACCATAAGACTGTGAAAAAAGCCTTGATTAATTAATTTGGCAGGCTGGTGGGTGGCTTCACAATGGGGGTTCCCTTGATAAATATGTATTTTATGCCAATTTCAACAAGCTTGTTTGGACAATAGAAGAAAAATCTCGCATCTTGCGGTCATTGAAAATTTAATTGCCATCATATACTGAACACCGTGTTCAAAATGGGATGCGTCAGTGGTTGCCCTTGCGCGATTGCTAGTATGAACCAAAACTTGCCGATAGTTAAACTGTGGAACGATTCAAATGTACGGAAATGACTTCAAACATACATCTGTAGCTACTGAAATTGATTGATCTAGCAGAGCACATGGTGGCCCAGAACAACAGATGAACTTTAATTACTGTATTGATAGGCATACATGAATATCCAAAGCTGCCATACAATGCGCAATGATGCTATAATAGTAGCCAACCGGCATACAGTTTGTGTGTATGCATAATTAATTTTTTTGCCGCCCCCTTCGGCCGTCCTCATCAGTTGCAAGTTCTCCATTGCTGAATAAAATGCTAACGCCTTCGCTTGCCATTCTGCGGCTATTTGTGAGCAAAGCCACAGCTGGTCACCACCACCACGCTCGTTAGCGGAACGCTACAGTAATACAGGAAACTTGTTAGGCGGCACGTAACCTTTAAGTCTGTGCTCTAAGTAATGAGAAACGTGTTCTGCCTCACACTGTAGCTATGCAGCATCCTTTATTAATTTCATGGTTTGTTTCTAACATTAGAGGAAAAATCCTATTCGTTATAAGTAGTATGTAAAAAGTGATTTAAAGTTTCCTATTATTGATTCGCTTAAACATTGATTCATGATAAGGTTGATTGCTGCACGTGTCAAAATTGGAAATATATATCCAACTCACAAAACAATTCACGTTTACGTTTGGTTATGCAGTAAAGGTGGTGTCATTAAGAATTCATCTGCACGGAATCTCCGAGAGGGAATAACGTACAAACAAAATCTAAGCATATCATTCTATGGGTTTTTTCTAAGCTTTAAAGAAAAACTGTAAGGAAACAATATTAGGTTTGAGAATAATTACAAGAAAAAAATCAATTAGTAAACAAACAATCTTTCTGTATCAAAACGCATTCAATACGACATCGTTACGACAACTAGAGGAGCAATTGTAATTTAAAAGAACACGTATTCCTTTACCAATCGCTGCCACAGATGCCCAGCTTGTTCGTGAGATCGATAGTAAGCATTGCGGAGTGAGGAGGTGGTGGAACCCGAACTGGCTCATTCGGGGGTACACCTCGCAGAAAATGGTTAGGGCATTTCACTATGTCTTTCGCTTGGATGATCTACTAGCTTTTTTTCCATCGAGAATTACCCCTAATGGTTCGTACAAGCCATTCCTACGAGCCCCCAATTTAAGGAATGGCAGGAGGAATGAACTTCCACGTCGTGAGCGCATCGTGTAGGTATCGTCGCATTCTTCTTAAATGACACGATTCTTATCCACTTTTTCCTTCCTGAAGGCAGGAGATTAGTTCCATTATTTGAACAGAACTCAAGTGTAATTCCTCGGCGTCCCATGAACCTCCGAATCACCATCAAACTCGACGCTGCTGTCTAATCTTCGGCGACTTCAAGATGTATCGCTCGTGTTACAAGCCACGTATATAAAACTACCCAACGCTTCGAATGGCTGCGACAGTATGGCACCCTCACGGGCTCAAAGTATAGCAAAATGGACACTGGAACGGTGAGAGCCTTTCTAGTGGTAGAGGGGCCGTTCTTGGAGTTTTCGGATGATTTCAGTGAACTTTAAGCCACAAGCTGTTGCCTGTCACCTTCCTCATTGCTGCGTTGATGTTCGGAATAAAGCATGACAAAACAGTGCCCATATCATCCGTGGAAGTGTTGAACTATCTCTTACGTAGCTTCGTGGTCTCTCGGAAGGATGACAGGAAAGCGTAAACACTTAGATTTTTTTACAGAAATTTGTAAATTTTTACCGAATACTCCACAGTTGAACGTTCGGTTATCCGATTTAACGGATTTCTGTTAAATTTATTTCATCACTGCCAAGCAACGCAGTCCACATGTAGAGGCTGAAATTTTCTAGAGGGTATCAGTGTTCCAGTGATCTGTCTTGATTTTTTACCAGCACTTTTAGCTCATTTCCGTTCGTCTCTGCCACAGCCTTCATAAAGATGCACTCGGAACTACCAACCTTCTTGCGTCAGGGGTATTGGGATCGGCACCGGCGACAATATCTTCGCTTGTCCTGGGATCGCCTTTGGAGTTTCCTTGGTAAACCTTTCGCATTTCATCTCATTTGGAAATAAATCGAAGAACGCACGCCATAGTTCTAACCAGTACATTCCATTTTGAGATTCCCTTTACGTTGACTATAGGCTCCGGTACAACCACGTCGTGGAACAAGTAATACGCTCTAAGCTCCTCGGCAGTATTCGGTGGTGGTTTAAATTGCTGTGGTCAACTGTTAGACAACTGTTATAAAAATGTAAAAGGGAATTTTAACAAAATTTCCAAGGTAATATTGAGATGCGTTTAAAAAAAATCGGAACTCCATCTCTACTAAGTGAATAAAGATGGGAACACACAGCAGCATGTTTCGGATGATAACCTTCGAATTTTGTTCACATGGTTTGATTCTTAGAAAATTAAAAAAAAATCTTCGACGGGTCCTGAATTGCGGCATTACTCTGATCGGTTATTTAAAATAATTGTAGAAAATAAAAGATAAACAATAGTTTCAACAAGTAAATACTATTTTTAATACAAGTGGCAAGATTTACCCCTATATAAATGAATAACATTTTACAAAAAAGACGACGAAATTACAAAATTTCAAAACTTATACAAACTTTATTCAGTAAATTAAGATACATAAAACATCATGAACATTAATGTTTTTTTTAACTCTTTATTTATTCCAAATTTTACATAACTTTACATTCATATATTATCCTAGGTGCTCCTGCTAAGTAATTAACATTTCAACCTTATATGAATCGGGACCAACGGCTTTACTTCCCTTCGGAAGGAAGACGTGACAAGATTTTTTCGCCTCAGAAAAATCACCGGCGTCGACTGGGATTGAACCCAGATCCACTGGGGTGCTAAGTAGTGGTCACGCTTACCAATACATCACCGACGCCGGCATGACAATATCTCATTGTGTTAATATTTTTTTTACTTTGTCTATTCAGAATTTTTAACAGGGTTTATTTTACCTGCGTGTCAGAATTACAGTTGATTTTTTAAAACTAGTTCTTATATAAAGAGAGAATTGATCATTGCAATTGAAGATTGCACTGATTTTTGTCTAAAATTATGAAGTATGTTTTTGGAAAATTCTTCTAGAGTCTCAACGTTTGAAATTCTAAGTAATTCAATAGTACTGAGCCAGGGTGGAGGCTTCAAAATCATTTTCAGAACTTTGTTCTGAATCCTTTGAAGGGCTTTTTTCCTAGTAGTACAACAACTAGACGTTGTTGGCACATCATGGTCGGTTTAAACATTTGTTTGAATATTAGAAGTGAACAATAATGTTCATTTCATGCAAGGGTAAGTCACTTAGAACAGTGTGCCAGCCACGATGTCTTACACACTAGACGAACATGTTTCTTAACAGCGGCACTTCGATTTTCAATCCATACCACATGTGTGGCATACTTTTGACAGTTGAGCTTAAAGAAATATGAAACCAGCAACCTTGCCAATATGTATTGCCTGGTTGCCAGACTCAGCAGAAAATAACAATTTGGGCTGACAATACATCGGCACCTTCGGCACTTGACTGGAACTCCCAGAACATTGCAACGCTTGCTGACACACTCAAAAAAATAGCACAGGAGAAAAGTGTGCTGAGCGATCCACCCCTTGATTTCATGTCATTGATAGCGGTGTGAGTAGGGTATGTACTGATTTTTTTTGAATTCCAGGATATGCTTTTCCACGAAATTGTGTAAAATTAAATACGGATATGCAATAGTTTGGAGTTTGGATAATGTCAATAGACCGGGAATCGATGCCCAACACAATAACAATTGAAATCCTGTACAATTCCGTAGAGATTATGAATAATGCTTCATTTCAAATTAGAAATATATAAGGGAAAAATCCTGGGGGGGGGGGGGACCTACAGAATTCTGGAGGGGGCCTGGCCCCCTATGCACCCCCAGTAGTTACGCTAATGATCCCGACGTGGATTCTAAGTCAAGGATAAGACATGCAAAGCAGGACGGAAAGGAATGGTTGGAGTTAACATAATAAGCTACATCACTCGGGCGAGAATGCTTCACACACCCGAGATAAGAAAACACGAGCAGCTAATGAGCAGGCGCGATTATGTTAAGCATATCCTTTCTCTGTTTGGCCTTAAGCCAAGGATATGACCTAAGTAGGAAACAGCACAAATGTTGCAATTTATCTTGAGCTCCCTTTCAAACCCGATTTACGAAATAGAGACAAAAATACAAGCATATAGAAAATTCCCAGGTCTGGAAGGGACATAGAATGTAAGAGTAATAAAACTAGATTTACCTCTTCAACGACGAATGTGGCTAGAATAAGGCCAAATGATATCAACGGCATTTAATAGGTTTTGGAAAGTTCCAGAAAATAACATAAGAACTTCTAGGATTATATATTTTGATATAAATCGAGAATTCAACTCGTAGGCTTAAGATCACTATTGTATGGTATTTTTGAAATAAATCAAGTTCGACTTAAGGAATATGCAACCATAGTATATCTTTAGTTCGAAGTTCCATGTTCCGGGATTGATCTGCAATCATAGATTCTTTCTGCGGAATTCTGAAGCGGGGACGAGTTAACTGCAACCATAGTCTGCTCGTTCGGAAGTTCGGAGCTCACTCTCTGACTAATTGTGAATCCGAGAACTCGTCGGAATCTTCGTTAGGTCTCAGTCAAACATAAAGGTTAAAACTGGAGAAGCGATCTCGAAGTGAAAAGTAGAAAAATTTAAGGTTAGTTTTGTAATCCTCCGGAAAAATTGTTTGTGACTGTGGAACTCGCAGCGGAAGTGTATTGGATTTCCAAAACCTTCATGTTTATACACTGATAGGCAAAATAAAGTGCCCACCTCATTGTTTTTTAAATTGCTCTCATTTACTTGGTTCAAATTAAAGTAAACACACTGTATTTTTTTATTATCTTATTTTTTACAATCTTTTTAAGTTTCACTTATGGAATACTGCAAAAAAGGAGTTTTACTTAAAGAAAAAAAAATCAGTTTCTGTTGAAAAAAAAAAACAGTGACAAAATAAAGTGCCCACTTCATTTAGGCTTCAGAAAACATAAATTAAAGTAAAATAAAAGCATTTCAATAATTGATGTGTCCTCCTTTGGCCTTCAGGGCCTCCTGCAGGCGCTTTGACATGCTCTCGTCCAGGTTCTTTAGGTGCTGTGGATCTTGCTCTTCCCAGGCGCGCTCCAGGGCTTATTTTTATAAGTTATTTTTATTGGAAACACCAGTTTTGTCAACCCTGGCATCGAGAATCGCCCACAAATTCTCGATGGGATTGAGGTCCGTGGAGGCCATTCCAGTGGTTTGATCCGACAAGACCGGAAGAAAGACTTGATCTTCTTGGCAGTATGCTTCGGGTCCTGCTGGAATACGAACTTCTCTTCAAGGCCCGTCTGGATCGGCGAAACCTCCAGATTTTCTTGCAGGATGTTGATGTATGAATCTGCCGTCCTTATCCCGTCAATTTTCACAATTTTTCCCACTCCACCCCACGAAAAACACCCCCAGACCATCACATTTCCTCCTCCATGCTTCATCGTGCCTTGGATGTGGCGCTCCTGAAGCTCGCCGCTTTCGGTTAAACAGCTCGAATTTTGATTTGTCCGTCCAGAGAACCGTTTTCCAGAACTCTAGGGGCTTATCAGCATGCTCCTCAGCAAACTTAAGCCGTTTGGCTTTGTTTGCGTTGCTGATAAATGGGCGCTTCCGGCAAGTTTTCTATTCAACCCCTGGGCTACGAGACGGCGACGAACAGTTCGACCGGAAACTGATAACTGAAGTGTTTCCTGGATCTCACGGACAGTTACCTTCGGGTTCTTCTTGACTTCGCGCATGTTCTTGGTGTCCGTTCTCGCATCTGTTTTCCGCTTACTGCCTCTGCCAGGGCGATCCACCACTGATCCAAACGTTTAAAGCTTCAGAAGAATTTTAATTTTGCCAACCGCTGCCTTACTGATACTGTACTTCTTAGCGACAGCCCGGTGCGATTCACCGTTTTGCACATCACGAGCGACCAATTTTCGGATACACAAGGGAATTGCTTTCGAAAGCACTGCGTTTTCCATTTTTTTTTTCAATTGAATCAAATGCGATCACGTATACAAATGCACCAGGTTGAGCCGTTTGCTTCAAAGCATGTCAAAATTTCAAAACATAAACAATCGAGGGGTCTTCCAATGGAAACTTATCGAAAACATATCGATTTTTGAAGAAGGCACTTTATTTTGTCGTTGTTTTTTTTTTGTCAACACAAATTGATTTTTTTTTCTTTTTAAAAGTAAAACTCTTTTTTTTCAGTATTCCATAAGTGCCACTTAAAAAGAATATAACAAATAAAATAAGAATAAAAACTACACTGTGTTTACTTTAATTTGAACCAAGTAAATGAGAGATTAAAAAAACGAAGGGGTGGGCACTTTATTTTGCCTATCAGTGTTAATGTTCAGTCAAAAAAAGGAAAAAAAAAGTAAACGAATAATATTGTATAATATTTGTTTTCATATATTGGAAACGGAGCCAACATGTATAACGTTTTTCCCGATAAAACGTGGTTTGCGGATGATACAAAGGGTATTTTTTGTGCTCTTCAAGATTTGATGTCCATGCATTATGTGCACAGATTTATATATTTTAAACTAGCAGCAAAATCTCTGGAACTTTTGCAGGAGTACTTGTTTAAATTCCCATTCCCATCAAAAGGAACGAAGTCAAACGCTTTTCGGGTAGGAAAGCACCAACGCACAGTTAGAAAAATAATTGCAAACTCGCTCAAGTAAACTACCACTTCTATTGTAAAAAAGAACTCCTCTTCTGTACTATCATCGAGGTAATTCACTCTGATTAATTTAGTATTTTCAACAAATTTGCGCAAGAAGCCATTGTTTACGTTTGCGACATTGGCCCTTATGAAAACTCCATGTCGAAATATCCCATTTCAGCCAAATCTAGCATTCCCTTTATGAGCATTTGATAACGCAGAAAATTAAATGTTTCTTTTTATATTTGTATTTTCGTAATTTCGGTTCGTAAAACTGCAAAAAAATGTTAATATGGTTTTTGTTCAGAACATTTTTTTTTAAATAATATCGTAAACATTTTTCATGTTTTTTTAAATATGATTACAGTCAACAATTTTTTTTTCTGTGTATGTGTGTGTTTTTTTAATTTCTCAAAAATGTTCAGATCAAAAGAAACCACAAGTTGTATAGTTTTAAGCTTTTTAGACAATTTAGAATTTAAAAAAAATGTGTTATATAAACCACACGTCAAATTCCAGCCCACCTTTCCATCCTTTCAGTTGTTATTCCTATTAACTTGCTTTTTCTTGAAATTAAAGGAGGAGACATTTTTGGTGCTGTTAAAATTCATAATTTTTTTTGGTTTATTTTCCTTCATTTTCTAAGTTAATACAAATATAATTATTTTACTTTTTCGAATCACAATAGTTTTGACCAGTAGAAAAGAGCTGATTTTAAATTTGTAGCACTTGTTTATGAAGTAGGATTGAATGACAGAGTTTGATTTCTGTCACATCTAGCCTTTGGGAAGTGTAAATCAAAAATTTCACATCGCTAGGATTGCTCTGTGCAATTGGAGGTATATGAGCATGATCAAGCCGGCAATATATTGCCTATCAAGGGGGTTCCCTTTCCCCTTGCCTACCACGCATTGTGGTAGTTGGGCAAGAGATTGTCTGTTTGATCGAATGCCGCCTTTCAAACATGCCCTACGCTCAAATTCAACTACTTCTATTAAATTTAACAACCTGCTGTGCCTAGATTGCAAGGATTTAGTTCATACTTTCGTCAGAAAAATTCAAGATGTGCTTATTAAATTTGATAAATAAAAAACGACCTCAATGTCATAGATTGTCGTGAAAAGCTCTATCTTATCGTAAAGGATTCATTTTCTTCCTTCACCTCCAAATGTTTGTGACCATATGTTCAGTAAAATAATTAAAAACTCGGTCGATGAATAGCGTAGATTTTTTACAGGATGCTAGAAGTTGTCACCATGTTCGGATTAATGAAAATTATAATTATTTACTATGTTTGTTACACTGCGCACTGTTACGCATCACTGAAAATAATTCCTGCGCCTTTAATCATCAAGCATTACGTTTTACGTTACGAAGTTTGATTGGCTATGCATTGCACGAAGCATGAAGTAATCGTTTTTATTCTATCATGGAAGAGAGCGAATTTACCCTTGAGACCTTTCGTGAGAGATGGAACCGACTGTCGGATGTTATTATAACACCAAAGACAACGATCATGTACATTTAAGGCTTATTGTTATATTACAATATTAACTATATTAAGGCTATCCCAATATTAAGGCTAATTTTCAACGCTTTACGGACTCAGAATTGAGATTACCAAACATACTCTAGAAGTTATTGTAAATGTAGCATTCGGAAGGTGATTTTGGGTGTGACAGTATTTATTATTAAGGGATTTCAAAATAGGGTTTGATTATACATAAAATAAATCTTACAATTTAGATAAATTTTTCTTTAGGTCTCGTAATTACGGGCATTGATTACATGTATTCATTATTTTTAAGAGTGTTTGATTCCAACCCATCGTAACCATAATGAAATTTGCACTCAACAGGCACAAAAATGATCCCCTGATAAACCCACCCGACGTCAACGTGTACATCTGGGCACATTAAAAACGTTTAGCGACAATACAATACACAAACAACGACGCCCATCGCGTGCCGAGCATCAACTCAGCTGTTGAAGAGACATCAACGAACGGCAAGCGTGGAACTCGAGTGCCCGAAAGTTGATGTACAACTTCGAAACAGCATCAGTCGTCAGTCGGCGAGTGTCAGCCAGCCAGCAGGAGGAGTACCGGTCCATTCACATTCATCGCGGGCTCCAATAATAATTCATGTAGCAACGGCCACGACGACGCCACAGTATCTTTTTATGTACATCCGGGTTCATGTTATAGGTGTCTGCTGTAGACTATTTCTCTCTTCTCAGTGTTGCGCTTTTGTTTTCTCTCTCCTCCACATCTTGACGTGAATGGAGCTCCGGGTGCTTTTATAACAAAAAGTAGGGTGTGATATTACCGCTGATGTAAAAAATTAGGTTTAGTAGATCATTTCCGCTTCCATGTTATATGTTTTAGCTCATGATTGACATTGCAAACATTGACAGTTAATGTATATTTATGGTAAGCAACTTCTGTCATGATCGGTGACATAAATGTAGACTTTCTGGATGTCTTCTACTGAGTAAAATAAGTAATGTTGCAGTGCCAAGAAATGTTTGCTCCGTAGTGCGCTCTAAGAGTCGTCAAAATGCATTCGCAGACAGTATCTTGTGTATGTTACCAAACCAGTTGGAGTAAAGAGGAGCCGTGCTTGAGAGCAAGTTTGGGTTGTGAGCTAAGATGATGCATGAAAAATGCTTGAACACTCGACAAAGCCGATAGAGTTTTTTTTCTCGTTGCATAACTAAGGGAAATGTTGAGTCGAGAAATGTTTATTATGAAATTTATTTGAAAACCGTTGAGACGAATATCGGAATAAAATAATGCTAATTCGTAGCTCATCAAAACACATGAACAGAATTTATGATGCAAGAAATTGGGCTACAAAAATACGAATGCGTACACAGTTTGAAAGAATCATTGAATAGTCTGCGTTATCTAATACACATAAAAGGAACTTCAGATTTGGCATAAATTTATTTAAATTACTTTTTCATTCGTGCCAGGTATAGCCAAAATCAGGTCTGTTGAATGAAGGATTGCAAACGATTTCCTAGGTGGATGTTAGCCGCAAGGTAAATTGATTCCTTGAGTAACTTTCATATTAACGATATACACATCGCAGAACTTAGTTCTTGTCTGATCAACATCATCATACATCATCCAATTTTAATAAGTGTTAATGTCTTACTTACTAACTCACTTATTTGTTATCTCACAGTCGCTATTTGTCCTACGATATGCCCAACATATGGCGTCGACAGTTCTGTCATGCAACGGATTGTTATTTCTGCTTAGCAAAAGTTAAGCAACAAGGACGTCACAAAACAGTTGAGTATCCACAAGTGGCTTCTATGACAAGACCTGTTCCACGTACAAGTTCAGTCCCGTATCCTATTTATCCAAAGCGGAAACGAACGCCCTCTGTTGAACCAACCGCTACGAAAAGCGAGGAGGAATTCGGAGAGGAATTCGAGGTGGAATTGGAATGAAACCCAAAATTGTTTACATAATCCGAACGTAATGATTTTGTGCGTGACCTTGGCTTATCGAAGGAGACATCCGAATTGCTGGCATCACGCTTGAAAAAACACAATGTGCTGAGCAAGGAGGTCAAAATTTCTTGTCAGCGACGCCAAAAGACGAGCAGATTGAACAGAAAGAAGATTCATGAGGAAGAATTTGAAACAAACGGTCATCTTGCCAAACGTCTCAAGATGCAGCTTGATAAAGGACAACCTCCGATCGAGAGTGACCAACCAGAGTTGCTGAAGATGTTGGTCGATCTGGGCCAGCATGAAGCGTCAGCTGATGAATGGTGAAGGTAAGAATTTGGAGTAACATGAAAATCTTTTATAACAACAACAGCATTGTTTTAGATAAATACGTAAGCGTACACATTATTTAGTTTGTATATTTCATTTTTAAAGTAACTAAGATTTCTTAAATCTTGAAATCTTGATTTCATTGAATATTGAACATTGCTTTATGATGGGTGGGAAGGGGGGGGGGGGGGTTCAGTGCAGTCCGTAAGAAGATCGGGGGCTAATAAATGAAAAAATGCTAGGCATGAGGTAAAAGGTAATTAACACCTAGCGGTTTCAATTTTCTAACAAACCCCCTGTCTCCACTCATCCTTAATTCCTGCTTTTAAAATAATTTTCACAAATTCGTAGGTAAAAATGAGAACATTGGTTTTAAGTCATTTTGCATATTTAATTTGTATTATTGCATATTTCTTACAAGATTTTATATTTGAGGAATATTGTGATCTGAGTTGTGACCCTCCCTTCAAATATTCAAATCTTTCAAGGTATATCTTGAACATTTGATTGCAAAGCCAATACTATGCATATCATCAGGGCTGTTTTTTAACTTTTGTTTTGCCTGGAATGCTCTATTGAAAATTATACAATTTCCCAAGAACCACTTACTTTAAAAAAGTATGTAAATATCAAAATAGGATCTCTTCTTGTTTTTGAGATAGGAAAATATGTATGTTTTTTTTTACAATTTCTCCAACAGTGGTTTAAAAATAACCCAATTCGCGAACAAGCCGTAGTAGGAAAACGTTCTTGTGGTGGAACGTGCTTTAAAATTTTTCAGCAAGCTGAAAATATATGAAATGGAAAAAGTTTTTCACAAAAGTTTCAATGGCTGAGGAAAATCGAAAAATAATATCGTTTAAGCCCAAATTGCCCATAAATTGGATATATTGATTCCGTGAAAGCCTTCGAATATCAAGGTGGGATTATTTCTCGTTCTCAAGGTATGAGAATTTCAGTGGAACTTTCCAGATTAAAGGAAAATCTCGAAAATTCTAGATGCATTTCAAAAGCAAAAAATTCTCCGCATTCAAATTTGTATGGTTCAATATATCAAATTTTGCAATCAAAAACAATTCTCTTGGGATATTCAGGATTTCATTTCTTTTTCGGTTTCATAAGTTCTTTTTCGGACTTATATGAGTATTTTCAAGCATTTTTCATTATCAGAACTTTGCTCTAAGAGTTATAATGCTTTGCACATCTTCTTTACAAGGAAAATTGCAAATATTTCCACATAATTTTCCATATTGAGAGAATGGAAGAACATTCAATAGCGATATATCAATATTTTTTATCCAAAAAAAGTGGTTGGAATTTTTCACGATACTAGCGGTGTTTTTTCTGGTTGCCCGAAAAAGTTTCCTAAACCGTGGAATAATGATGTTTAAAACACCTTAATGATCTTTTTTTTTGTCAATTGGTAAGAAAATTTCAACTCCCTTTTTTAACTTATTCTGTTTTTTTTTTGGAACTGCAAACTCAAAGTAACATACCTGTGCTTAACTGCGATCAATCAGTGGTGCGTAAACCGGATTAGGCCCGATTATGGGGTAACTTTTGCTAAATAATGTGTAGAAGTGCACAAAAGTGATAAAAAATACGCAGTTTACACACTAGATCTAGGGTCAGCTCATAGCTGTGTAAGTGCATTCGTTATGTGGTTAAACCAACAGTATGGACGCTGTTGGAGCCACTCACACATGCAACGTTAAAACATCGAATTTGAGAACTGATTTTAACCAACAGTAAGCAGGCTGTTGGGCCATTCACAAATGTGGGTGCTAAACCAACATTAAGGATCCTGTAGGCTCACTCTCAGGTGTGAGTGAATTATTTCAATGTAACGCAAAAACGCTAACAAACTCTAAAGGAATAATTGACCTACCTGGGACCTACCATTTGGGCTTACTTTAAAAATTCATAACTCATGAAAGTCCACTTGAGAGCCTTTATAAAACCTATTGGCTGCCATCTAAACCAGCATAGGGCCAAATGGCAACAGATGTTAAACTTCACGGTGATATCGTGGTTAGTTTTGTTGTTCTGCTCTGTTCGATTCTCTGCTCTTCTGATTTATTTAACAGTAAATAAAATCGAAGAATAAAAGCCCTTGCGTGGCGGGAGATTTGATAGCAAAATATCCAAAACAAAGTGAGTTTTTTTTATAGCTTATCATGTTCCAAATCATATGTGCATTTAATTTTATGGTGAATATTGGCACGATAATAGCCCAAAATGAATGCGTTTAGGAGATTATGGGAGTTTACATCAACAAAAACAAATTTGAAATAAATAGATTCGATACATTAATCAAGAATTTCCTGAAAATTTATGGAATTCAATAAGGTTATCAAAAAGAATGCCAAAATCAGTCTCTGATCTACAGTTTTCCCACATTTCAATTATTTCGTATATTTCAATACGGCGATTGGAAGAAATCACAGTTTTGCCAAAGCGCCAAATTATCTTCGCAATGGCTACTTTAAAACCATTTGGTCATTTGGTGACTTTCCTCAATGCCAATTTGTCGTTTAATGCCTTTACTGGAGGCAAAATTGTTTTATAATGTTTTTCAGCTGACCATAATAGGATAATTTGAATGAGTCCTAAAACGGTATTTTAAAACAGCATTTTACTAGTTCATGAAGTCAAAATGAAACTTTAGAAGACAAGGTTTTAAGATTGTTGTAAAGAAGTTGTGTAGGTTCTCATAAACCTGACTAAAACTTGCAACCTATTGGCACCTGTTACTGCCATAATAAAACCAAATTGATTTCTACTTGGGATGTAGCCTTTGGGAAGTGTAAATCAGAAATTTCACATATTGAACGGTCTACTCGATGCCGCCTTTCAAAGATGCGCTACGCTCAATTTCAACTACTTCTACTCAATTTCACAACCTGCCGTGCTCTTACCCTATCAATACTTTCTCTTAACATCTTTGGTTCTAACAGAAATTGCTGTCCACTCCTAGGGTTGCATGTTGATAAAAAAAGATACTAGTTTTTTCTTGCTGTGATCTGTTTTCATTGTCTTGACAGAACACCTGATAGAAGGGGTATATTCATTTTACAATCCACGGGTGAAAATGGACAGAAAATTGACTTTTCAATTTGCTCTCACTGATAGTAGGATCGTTAATTTCCAAAAACGTTCTTGTGAAGCTCGCAAAATCAAGTAGAAACCTTCATAAGTTACACGTTGAGACAAAAGGCATCTATGAATGTCCTTGATGAATTGCCCGCTTTCTTGGGTCCCACTGAAGTAGCAAAACTGAGTCAAGACGACATAACGAGAGTGCCTCAGGGCATTGCAGCTACAACTTTGCAAGCATCACTCATCATGCATATGGATTATGCTGTTCGGTTACCAGATCATTATTGGGCTGTTTCGGATCATCACAAACTCATTCCTTCAGTGTATGCTGGTTTGGTGACCAAAGAACACGAGTTTGGAGACAAAGCAGCAGTAATCTACTCAAGTCGGACATGTGTTGCTGTACGTTCGGGGAAACACGACAAGTCAACTGCATACAGCCATGCTCGGGATTTTGAACATCCCTAGTAGCACACTTCTTGCTATTCCGTTGAGATAACATAAATATGAATTGCTAAGTCATAATCAAGTTACTGCAACTAATTATAACCGTAGTGTGCTACTTGGGATCTGTGCACTCTGCCGGATTTCGATGAATGCTTCAAAGCACCGAACGAAACGTTGAAGTTCAATATATGTACGGATGGAGGGCAAAATGAGAATCCGCGATTCCAACAGACAATTGAAATCGATGTGCATCATTTTCAACGGTTGGATCTAGATGCTTTGTTCATTTCCACTAAAGCACCAGGTCGCAGCGCATACAACTCTGTGGAGCGCAGGATGGCTCCAATATTTAAATAAACCTGAAATTTGATGGACGTCATTTTTGAATCACTTCTATTCGGATTGCCAGTATGAGAGTACATGTTTTTTGTCATGCAAACTTAGCTCTTCCGAAGCCATGATCGTACATGCATCACGGTTTGTTACAAAACTTGACTCAATTAGTTTTGCTCAATTTTTTACTAACACGGTTAAACTAATATAGACAAATTTATGTGTGTTATTTCACACGAACATACTTTTAAAATAGGTATAGAACTTCCATCATTCTTCTATCTAAAATAGCCTTTAGATAACAATTCTAAAACATAACAAAATATCAATGCCCACATATATTGCATAAACATGGGCATGATTGACCGCTCGAGGTTGCTACTCCGTTATTGCCAGATCAGCTGTTATTACACAGAGAAATAAAAGATGATGCGCTGGACTGGCATACATCCTCAATGTGTAAAAACTGGTGATCCCAAACTAAGGTAATACCGACGCCGGCCTCATCCGAATGCAGGTCAAGTAGGAAATAGGAAAGAATATGTTGACGTGATACTCGCTTCATTGGAAGCCGAGAACATCTCTGTACTTGCACAAGAAATCACTCGGATGTTGGATAAAATGGATGGGTTTTGCAGCGAGATCCGTTTTGGTAAACGGTGTGCTGAATTCAATTGATGTTAGCAGTGAGTAAAATATTTAACTATGTTCTCGAATTATTCTCTGTACAGAGATGCACATTAAAACTATTCAAATTTTGGCACCGATTTAAACCAATAGTAAGGATGCTGTTGGGGTCATTCACAAGTGTGGGTGGTTTATTCAAAATACAAACGTATGTTAAGGTGAATCGCTGCTCCATGTATTTTTTCCTATCTTTTATCTCGCTCTCACAAACTTACCTTGCTTTTTCAAATTGATAAATCTCGATTGTTAGTGAATGAACATCGAATCGAACTCTATCAGATTGCTCATAACAAGTAAGCATACAAACTGATGTGATTGAATTTGCAATATTAGTACAGATTCTGAGTTTTATCAATTCCAAATGTTGAGGTAATGGCTGCCGCCATTAGCGTTCTTTTCAGCATAATTAAGGGCTTAACATCGAGTTTAGGGACCAATTTAAACCAACAGAAGCGATACTGATTTAAACCAATAGTATCGCTTGCTCGCAACATAGTGCTCTTAATGCACTTTCTCAGTTATTAATGAAGAGCTTTCGATGCTAGGTACAATATTTGCATCAGAGTATGATTGTGTGGCAAGTACAATCGTACCCTATGCCCAGAGAGTCGAGAAATTTTCCTTAACGAAAAATTCCTAGACCAGACCCGGAATCGAACCCAGCATGGTGTTGCTTTGTAGCCGCTCCTTTCCTAAGGGAAGACCCCCCAAGGAGACTCTTAAGACAATGAGCGCTGACTGGAATTGATACACCAGACCAACTCGAGTGAGAGGAAACCACCCTTACCACTACACAACTGGTGCAGTCATCTGGCAGTTTACGTTAACCCACTGAGAACGTTAAACTTTCTGCAACAATGATAATTTAAACAAATACTTTTAGAAACACATTCGCACAAGGGGCGACCTAGGCGTAGTAGTTAGCATCCATACCTCTTACGCCAAATTCACGAGTTCAAATTTCACCCCCAGACAAGCTACGAAAAACTCTCGCAAAGAGATGTTTGAATGACTACGACGGAGATGAACCAGTGAGACTGATCTCTTCTTACAGTTCACCAGACATTTAATATATTCAGTCCATAGAATGAACTATTAGACAATCCGCCAATTAACATCAATGCAATGGATTCAAGATGCTAAATCTATATAACTAAAAATGAGTTGGGGTTTCCTTTGTCACGATTTAACTCGCGTGCGGAAAGACCGATCGGCGTGAAATTTTGAATGCAAAGATTTTTGGGGCCGGAGAATAATCTTATGATGGTTTGAGACCCCTCCCTTTACTGGAAAGGAGGGCTCAACAATTTACAACAAATTTAGCATGTGTGAGTTTTTGAAGGCAAAAAAGGTTTTTATGGTAGCTTGAGAACCCTACCCGTCATAGAAGGGGGGGCTCCCATACAAATAAAACACAATATTCTGCATAACGCGGGAACTAATCAAGCAAACGGAATGAAATTTAGCATGTGGTGGTTTTTTAAGACAAAAAATGTTTCTATGTTGGTTTGAGACCCCTTCCCATCCTAAAGGGGGGAGGAGGGCTCTGATACAAATGAAATACACTATTCTGCATGGCTCGAGAACTAATCAAGCAAATGGAACCAAATTTAGTATGTGGTGGTTTTTGAAGACAAAAAATTGTTCTATGTTGATTTGAAACCCCTCTCCTTTCTGAAAGGGGGGGAACCTATTCAAATAAAACGCAAATCCTTGCATAACTCGAGAACTAATAAGAGAAATGGAACCAAATTTCGCATGTGGAAGTTTTTGAAGGAGGGAAATGTTTCTATGGTGATTTGAGACTCTTCCGTCATATGAGGAGGATGGGGGGAGGGAGTGCTCTCAAACAAAGGGAACCCAAATTTCTGCATAACTCGAGAAATAATCAAGCAAATGGAACCAAATTTGGAAAGGACGAGTTTTTTAAGGCATGAAATGTTTTTATGGTGGTTCAAAACCCCTCCTCCCTCTAAAAAGGGGGCTCTCATACAAATGAAACAAATTTCAACCAAACATGAGAACTATACCTACTGCTTGCAAATTTGTATTCAGTGGTTTTTGGGTCCGGGAGCGCATCTTATGGTAGTTCGAGAGCCCTCCCGCTTCTAGAAAGGGTGAGATCCCATGCAAATGAAAAATAAATTCCTGCATAACTCGAGAACTAATCAAGCAAATGGAACCAACATTGGTATGGATGAGTTTTTGAAGGCAAGAAATGTTTTTGCGGTAATTTAAGACCCCTCCTCACTCTGGAAAGGGGGGCTACCATACATACGAAACACAAATTTAAACCAAACATGACAACTATCCCTACCGCTATGCAAATTTGTATGCAGGGGTTTTTGGGTCCAGGAAAGGATCTTATTATAGTTCGACACCCCTCCCGCCTTAAGAAAGGGAAGCTCCCATGCAAATGAAAAACTATTTTCTGCATAACTCAAGAACTAATCAAACAAATGGAACCAAATATGGCATGTGGAGGTTTTGTAGGCAAGAAATGTTTCTACGGTGGTTTGAGACCCCAAGCAAAAGAAACCACATTTAGCATGTGTGAGGTTTTAAAAGCAAGAAAGGTTTCTATGATGGTTTCAGATTCCTCTTCGTCCTGAAAAGGAGGGCTCCTATACAAATGAAATACAATATTCTGTATAACTCGGGAACTAATCAAGCACATTGAACCAAATCTGGCATGTGGAGGTTTTTGTAGATGAATATTGTTTCAATGCTAATTTAAGACCCCTCCCTTTTCTGATGGGGGGGGGCTCCCATACAAATGAAACACAAATTTATGCATAACTCGAGAACTAATCAAGAAAATGGAACCAAATTTGGCATATGGAGGTTTTTGAAGGAGAGAAATGTTTCAATGATGATTTGAGAACCCTCCGCCTTCTAAAAGTGGAGGGAGGGATCTCCCATATAAATGAAACACAAATTTCTGCATAACTCGAGAACTAATCCAGCAAATGGAACCAAATTTGGCATATAGAGGTTTTTGAAGGAGAGAAATGTTTTTATGGTCATTGAGACTCTTCCGACTTTGAAGAGGGGGGGGGGGGGCTCTCAAACAAATGAAACACAAATTTCTGCATAACTCGAGAACTAATAAAGCAAATGGAATCAAATTTGGCATGTAGAATTTTTTGAAGGAGAGACATATTCCTATGGTGGTTTAAGACCACTCTGCCCTCTTAATGAGGGGGTTCCATAGAAATGAAACGCAATTTTCTGCATAACTCGAGAACTAATAAAGCAAATGGAATCAAATTTGGCATGTGGATTTTTTTGAAGGTCAGACATATTTCTATGGTGGTTTGAGACCCCTTTGTCCTCTGAAAGGGGGGGCTCTCATACAAATGAAACGCAATTTTCTGCATAACTCAAGAACTATTCAAGTAAATGAAACCACATTTGGCATGTGGGGGTTATTGGAAGCAGAATTTTTATTTATATTAAATGGATTTCTGTCTGACTGTCTGTCTGACCGATCGGAGTAAAAATATGTTTGCAGGTATTTTTGGGGCTGGGGAAGGTTCTTATGATTGTTTGAGATCGCTTCCTCCTTCTTGCTCGCATACAAATGAAACACAAATTTCTGCATAGCTTGAGAACTAATCAAGCAAATGGAATCAAAAATGGTATGTGGGGTTTTTTGAATGCAAGAAATGTTTCTATGGTGAATTCAAACACAAATTTCAACCAATCCTGAGAACTATCCAGGTAACTAAACCACAAACTGTGTATTGTCTGGGTAACAAGAATGTTCTGATAGAAGTTTGAACTCCTTATTACTCAAAAAAAAAAACTCATTAAAAAAAAGCGTCAGTTCTATGTAATGTTCATTCATTTAGTTGCAGGCGTAGCAACGCTCGCACCGGGATCAGCTAGTAATTAAATGAAAATTGAAAATTGTGCCGCTATACAGAATGGAGACTTTGTGTAACTTTTGAATAGCTCAAAACCGGATAAGACATGCAACCCTAGCTGCCTAAGCCTCGTTGGGAGCGAAGTAAGGGCGATGCTCTCATTGTTGTAGAAAGCGGAACGACGAACGCTGAACTCCTCCGAAAAGTGAGAGCTGATCCGGAGTTGAAGGACCTAAGAGAAAAGGTGGTGAAAACCAGCGCAACCAGAAAGGTTAGATGCTTTCTAGCTGAAGAAGGATCCTGCCATCAAGAGCACAGCCTTCAGGACGGTCGTCGAAAAGTCTCTTTGTGAGCAGGCGATAGTTAGATCGAGTGAAAGGATCTTGATGAGATTACAACAGAAGACGAGCTGCGGAGGGCACTGAAGGGGCACTGCGATCGTGGAGCTGCACCAATGACAATCCGGTTAAAGAAGGCGTACGGTGCCACACAGGCGGTGACGATACGGCTGCCGACAGTTATATCCAACAAGCTGTTGGAGTCGGGTCGAATAAAAGGTCGGTGGTCAATGAGAGTTGACCCTCGAGTTTCAAAGGAATTGGAGAGATGCCAAATAAACCTATTGTGGCAGTTAAAGATGGCATTTCGCACTAATGTTACACCGGTGCGTGAGATTTGCACCTTCACAGAGGATACAACCATAACTCACCTCAGATAAAGCAAAGTGCTCTTTGATTCGGTGAAAAATAGACAGAGTGGAAGTGTGCGCCTGTGATGGGATTACCTGGAGTGAGTGAACCACACTCTCTTTTAAACGATCGCGCTCACGTGCTCTCATCTGTTTTCGCCTACGTGCTCTCGCCTGCGATCACTGCCGCGTACGCTGGGTTGAGGACGCACCAGTGCTCTTTCTACGATTCGCTGGTGCGATTGAAAGTTAAATATCGTCGGAGTTGCAGAAAACGTTCGAAAAACGGAAGCGGGAAGAAACTTTATTCTTTCTTCCTTAGTTATGTAGCGTCAAAGCGAATTTACAATCACTGCTACATATTAGTAGAAGAGCCCACGCCAGTGAGCTCACTGGGGCGCACGCGTCAGGGAATTTATCTGCATTCGCTTCTGTGAATTCGAGAGCTCTTCTTCTCACTCTAGAGCGACCGAGTGTAGTGTAAATAAAAACCATTTGTCTCCACTTATATGCGCAACCCGCATGCAAACACGGGGGTGAATATAAACAAGAGCGAAGACTCTCGATGAGGTAGGAAGAGTGTGTGAAAAATTTTCAATCTCTCTCTACCACACTGAGGATATGGACATCACTGGAGGCAGTCAACAACAGAAACAAAGTGCGACGTCGCAATCATTGCGGAACCATATCGTGTTCTTCCCGATTACGTAAACTGGGTAGCAGATAGATGGCGATAGTTAGATAATACAGAGGCAGGCCAGAAACGTGTACAGATCACCGCAGGAGTCCCACAAGGTTCGATCCTGGGTCCGGTGCTAATGAACACGATGCATGACGAGGTACTGCGGCTTGAGTTCTCGAGTGGGGTAAAGATTGTCGGGTTCGCAGACGACATTACCCTTGAGATATGTGGTGAATCCATCGAAGAGGTCAAGTTAACGGCCTCACACTCCATTGGCATTGTGGAGAGATGGATGAGCTCCAGGCAATTGGAGCTAGCCCACCATAAGACTGAGGTCACGGTGGTGAACAATAGGAAATCGGAGCAACATGCGACGATCAGTGCAGGTAACTGCACAGTAGAATCGAAGAGGTTCTTGAGGTATCTTGGGGTCATGATCGACAATAAGTTGTCCTTTGTCAGTCACGTCGATTACGCTTGCAAGAAAGCCTCAATGGCTATATCGGCATTATCCCGCATGATGTCGAATAGCTTGGCGGTGCAAGGGAGTAAGCGTAAACTCCTGGCCAGCGTCACCCTGTCCATACTTAGGTACGGCGGGCCGGCATGAATCACCGCCTTGAGTACCAAGAGCTACGCAAGTTTGCTAGAGAGTACGCACAGGCTTATGTGCCTAAAAGTGGTTAGTGCTTACCAAACGGTATCACGCGACGCGGTCTGCGTCCTAGCGGGGATGATGTCAATAGGCATGGTCAAAAAAGAGGACGTAGAGTGCTTCGAACAACGTGGAACAAGAGGTATTCGGAAGACCACTAGAGCCGTATCGATGGTTAAGTGGCAAAGGGAATGGAATAACTCCACCAAAGGTCGGTGGACCCACCGACTCATCCCGGAATTAACCGGGTGGGTCGGTATGCGACACGGGGAGGTGAACATCCACTTATTGTCTGGCCACGGCTGTTTTAGACAATACCTCCATGTTTGCCGTAAGCGGTCACGACACAATTTGGTCCCGAGGATGTGCCAGTACCGGGACGTCTGGCACGCGGTATGCGTAGCAGCCTTCCAGATCGTCCTCGATTTTTTCACAAAAATGGCGAAACGACCAAAGACAGGTCGCAGGGACCACTTAACTACTGAAGCCCTAAGTAGTTAGACATAGTGGGTGCTTAATAAGCACAAGAGCCCTCTCCCCAAAGTAATACCCGGAATAATAGGTGGTTCCGGGGAGGGCAGGGGCTTAAGGCACGTGTGGGTTTTTAGTGGGTCGAGGAGTTGGCACCCTCATGCCCACACCCTCAGTTCTTCAGGTGTCTGGTTGCAGATTTTCAATCCCAATAGATAGACGGCGATGGCTGCGATACAAGGGATGAGCAGATTCCCCATCCAGGAAGTAGTGTCCAGTTCATGCAAAGAGTTCGTGATCACCAAAATCAACCAGATCTTTGTATGCAGCTGCTATGCACCCCCAAGGTGGACCATGGAGCAGTTCCGCCAGATGCTGGATGCACTGACTGAAAAGCTCATCGGAAGAAGACCGGTCGTCATCGGAGGAGACTTGAAGGCTGTGGAGTGGGGCAGCAGATGTACCAACGCTAAAGGGTACAGCCTGCTAGAAGCCTTGGCAAAACTGGGAGTGACACTATCGAATGTAGGTTCGCCAGCATTTTTCGCAGGGACGGTCGTGAATCCGTCATCGATGAAAACCTTGCCCACGATTTGGATCAACGCGAAGCGAGATGCTTGCCACCAGCGGGACAGATACCAGCCCAGTTAACGTCGTCTATATGAATGTGTCGTGACGAAAATGTTTGGAATGCGAGAAACGGAGCCATAACGCAAATCATGTCGGCTCTGCAGCGAAAATGGCGGGAGAATCAAGAAGCGAATGGTTGAGTGAAGTAGCTGGTTGTCGATCTTGGGTGATGTTGTACGGTAGTTTTGCAGTCAGGATTACTCGAGTCAATTGCGTGAGTACGTGAGAGCTAAATGGCTCACCGTCGTTCGCTTTTGGGATCCACAGGCGGGTAATCCTCCGTCGGAGAAGGGTAGATCCGATGTCAGTGACTACTCAATTAGATGACGTTGAGGGCTCAACCAAGTAAGGCGAGAACAAAATGGTAGTGTCAAGGCGTAGGGCTAAATGGCTCTATTGTAGCCAAATAGCCACGACCCTTTACGAAGTAATAGCATAGAGCAGTCCCGTGGGGGGTTCCGATTGTGTAACAAGGAAACGGGTTTTAGTGGGATCAGAAGCCGGCCTTTTCTCAAAGATCGACCCTGACTACAGTCTATCATACTGCACGATGGCCAAGTGCAGGTCTCTGTGTTAGGTCAGTAAAGATTTCCTAAACCTTGCAAAAAAACACACACACGCACAAGCTCATGCTCAGTTCGTCGAACTGAGTCGAATGGTATATGCCCTCGACCCTCCTAACCCAGGATAAAAAGTCAAGTTTTCAAGCGATCCTAGTACCCTTCTTTTGGTGTACGAAGGGTAAAAAAAATAACACTTTCACAATGATGAATATTTAGGGTGATGTGCGGGTATTCAAATATTATGTTAAGTATGTTATAAAATTGATTGGGACCCTGTTTTTGGATGTATGCTTACAATACACGATGAAGTCCGCTTTTTGCATTTTGTTGTTAATACATGCGTATTTTCAGCTGAAGGCTTCTTGAATCGGTCCGAGAGTGAAATTTGAGCTCGTGAAAGATACGTATGATAATCTCTACGCTGACGTAGCTCGAATGATGCTGTTTTGTAATTGTTTCAAGCGCTGTTGATTGTGCATCTCACTTAATTCAAAATAATTTGAAAAATACCCCTTCATTTGGAAACAATCACAAACTCCTGATCGATTCAAAGTTGTTTCATCATTACTTATAGACATGTATAAATTATATCCGGACTGATTTGAAACAATGGCGTCACTGATTTTTCGTGAGGCAAATCGCATTCTAGAAGTCTAACATTACAAGTCTGCATAGTCTAGCCTTTAGTATGGAAGTCGGTGATTGAAGTCGTTGTTTACTAACACAGTTAAGCCCTAATCTCGAATCACCCCGGATATTTTATTGCGTTGAAAAACGTCTGCACTTACCGAATCTGATGCAATTTGATTTTGAAGACGCTGTTAGTGCTGACTGCGATGATGTTTACAAGCTGTAGTTTTGTTGCCTCCCGAAACGAGGCTCTATCCTTTGTTCGCCAATTACTTCCCAGTAAGTAGCGCGATTACTTCACCGAACTAGACACAACACAGTCGCCAAAGCGAGCCTATTATTTAATCAACTTTTTCGCTTAGTAATTTTACAGTGCTTTTGATGTTGTTGTTGTTGCTGTTGTTGTAGATGATGTTGTGGTCGATGTAAACGTTGTGGTTGTATACAACTTTTTCGATTCAACGGCGGCGCCCGATGTTGCTATTGCTGCTGCTGGTGGTGGTTTATTTCACTCTGCTGCGTGATCGCTTGGAAGATGACGATGACGACGATTACGGCAATGCGGCGATGCTGCTGCTGCGAAGAAACGATTGCTGTAGACATATAAAAACCATCAACCATGCAATCAATGGCTATATTACTGAAGCGGCGTAAATTTGCTATGCAAACTTTGCGGCCCAGTGGTGCAATGTGAATTCCGTTTGGTCAGTCGAGGCAAAATGCGATTTCAAGAGAGCATGGACATGTTTGAAAGAAATTTAGTAAGATTCTTCACGACCGAGTGTATCAGAATCTTTGGAATTGGAACAGTTGGAATTGATGGTTGAGTATTCCAGTATAAAAGCTTGGTATTTAAGTGCAGCAAAATTCTATTCACTTGGCTTCATTGGTATGTGTATTTTCAAAACCTAAACTATTCATGAGTACGGAAATTCTTCGTATGAAAAAAATGTGATGCTCTAACTCACATAAAAATCTTGTGCAACATTAAAAAAGGGCCTATCTTTGTTAATCGTTTCTCTTCATCGACTTTCACTTCAGTGAAAAATACGGTTGCAAAGCATTTTCCATAGAATTTATTGATTAATGCACAAGCTAACAACGTCATTTTTCAACTAAAAAATTAGAAGAGAGATTAGTCATTTCCATTCAATTCCAACTACCTTTATCGCTAGTCTTGACTAAAGGGTCACTTGTCGCTAGACTTGTCGTATACTAAAGGGTCACCCACAATTGGTACGTTGCGTATTCGTTGACGTAAAATTGACATAAAACCTATGCGAAAACTATCAAATTCACGCAAACGCATCCGCAACGTATCCCTTGTAGGCCAGCCATAATAAAGGGCGATACGGTCAAAATTTGGTCAATATCAACTTGACGTATTTCTTTCAATTTTGCATTTAAAAAACCTGAACACCCCTCATTTTGAAGGTGTGTGTGTGTAGAATGTTGCTCCTATTTTGATTTTGGAATTCACTCATCAGTTGTCAAAATGCCGTCCAAGCAAGAAGAGCAGCGTATCAAAATTTTGCTCGCGCATCGCGAAAATCCGAGCTACTCGCACGCAAAGTTGGCAAAATCGCTAAAAGTTGCCAAATCAACCGTTACAAATGTAAATAAAGTGTTTGGGGAACGTTTGTCGACAGCCAGGAAGTCTGGATTGGGGGGAAATCGAAAACCGGAAGCGCTGAGAGAGTTGCCGGTAGTTTCAAGCGAAACCCTAACCTATCTCTCCGAGATGCCGCAAATAAGCTGGGTGTATCGTCTACAACCGTGCATCGAGCCAAAAAACGAGCCGGACTATCGACTTACAAGAAGGTAGTGACTCCAAATCGCGATGATAAACAAAATACGACGGCCAAAGCGCGATCCCGGAGGCTGTACCCGACGATGCTGACGAAGTTTGACTGCGTGGTAATGGACGACGAAACCTACGTCAAAGCCGACTACAAGCAGCTTCCGGGACAGGAGTTTTATACGGCAAAAGGAAGGGGAAAGGTATCAGATATTTTCAAGCACACGAAACTGTCAAAGTTGGCAAAGAAATATCTGGTTTGGCAAGCCATCTGTACCCGTGGCTTGAAAAGCAGCATTTTCATAGCTTCCGGGACTGTCAACCAAGAAATTTACGTGAAAGAGTGTTTGAATAAACGTCTGCTGCCTTTCCTGAAGAAACACGGTTGTTCCGTACTGTTTTGGCCGGATTTGGCATCTTGCCATTACGGTAAAAAGGCCATGGAGTGGTACACCGCCAACAACGTGCAGGTGGTTCCCAAGGACAAGAACGCTCCCAATACGCCAGAGCTCCGCCCAATTGAGAAATACTGGGCTATTGTCAAGCGGAACCTAAAGAAGACCAAAAAAACTGCTAAGGACGAGCAGCAGTTCAAGGCAAACTGGCTTTCTGCGGCGAAGAAGGTGGACAAGGTGGCTGTACAAAATCTGATGGCAGGGGTCAAGCGTAAGGCCCGGCAATTCGGATTTGGAAAAGCGGAAGCCTATCTAAATATTTTTCCTGAATTTTATACGAATTGAACTTGAAAAAGAAATTTAATTTGATTTTTTAAATAAACGATTTCACCGATTTACACGCGTTTTCCCTTGACCAAATTTTGACCGTATCACCCTTTACTCGAGTATTAGTAGTTGCAGTAGCATCCGTTGCTTGGTTGAATTGAAAATCCGTATACTTAAAGTTCGAATTTTTTTAAAGTTTACTGAAGAATGTTGGGTGATTTTTAAAAAAAGTTCAAATCATACCACATCGTGTTACATCAAAAACAATGAAATAGCAGCTCAGTAAAAATAAATCAAGAGCACTAGCTTGTTTTCAACAAAATAATCTGACACAATAACCTATCAATAGACACACAATTGGAGTTTTTCTAAATGAGAAGTCATTTCTTGAAATGAGAAGAAATGAGAAGAAATGATTCCAATCAAATGTAGGGTAATTGTTCCAATATTCACCTTACGCTGAATCTAGATATTGGAGTGTAGATAGATTTGTTGCTTTTCGTAATAACGTTTGCTTACGATTCAAGGTTATACGGAATCAAATTGCACCACTTTTAAATGGCTGTAACTTTTTACCCGTTTAGTATTTTCTATTGAAATTTGGGGTGGAATTAGTTCTATGTGTATTTTTTACGCTGTGTAAGTTTCACTAGCAGATGTGCAATCATTTCGAAGATGGAGTCGGAAGAACAGCAGAGGTGCAAAGAAATTTTGCGCACGTTCCTCGAAAGTCCGAACCTTTCGCACTGTGCCAAGCTGGGAATGGTACATTCTACGGTGTCTCGAATTTTAAATTGGTACCACGAACGTTTGACCATCGATCTGAAAGAAAAAAGTGGCAAAAATGGATCTCCGTATAGTGTTAAGGATCACAAGCGGGTAGTTTAAGCTTTCAAGAGGAATCCCAACAGTTCAGTTCGAGATGTGGCGAAAAAACTGAATCTAACCAAAACTTTCATGCAAGATACGAAAAAATTTAAAGAGTAAAGAGATACGAAAAAACATGAAGGACTACACACGTACAAAGTCAAACACGCGCCGAATCGCGATGAACGGCATAATACGGTAGGTAAAACACGTGCACGGAAGCTCTACACCCAGGTGTGGACGAAACCAGTGTGGATGATGAGACGTATGTAAAAGCAGACTTCCGGCAGCTTCCAGGGCTCCAGTTTTTCACTGTTCATCATAAATTCGATGTCCCTGAGGACGTTAGAAAGCAGGAGATGTCAAAGTTTGCCATAAAAAATGTTGCAAGCAATTTGCTTGTGTGGAAAGCGGAGCACCCCATTCGTGACAACTGTAACGGTCAATGGGCAGGTGTACCTAAACGAATGCCTCCAAAAGCGTCTACTTCCTCTTCTGAGGTCACACGATGGTCCAACAAATTCTGGTCGAATTTAGCCTCGTGCCATTACTCGAAAGAGGTTTTGGAGTGGAACAAAGCTAAGGAGGTAAATTTCACACCGAAGCATCTCAACCTCCCAAACGCACCGAAACTACGGCTTAATGAAAAGTACTGAGCCATCATGAAGCAGGCACTTCGGAAGCATCCTAAGGAAGTTAAATCGGAGGAAGATATGAAGAAAAAAATTGATTGCCACGCAAAAAAAAGTTGGTCCAAATGTTGTACAGGACCTTATTAGTAGTGTAAGTAACAAGGTTCGTGCATTTGGGTATGGAGTTGAAATTAAATAAAACTGACCTGGGAAAATATTCATAACATGTTTTATTTAACTCCCTGAAAGATTTAAGATAATTGCTTGAACGGGCAAATTTTGCCGAATATTTGTGTGTGTCGCAATTTGATTACGTACACCCTTTATTAATACTTATCCATTTTTTATGTTGTTGTAAGAATCCAGTGGCTGCCAGTTATATTTTGTAAATATAATATAAGATATTGTATTACGCACATTACATACATAAATTCATTTAAAAAAGGGTAAGGGGGGAATATAGGGTGCCAGACGAAGTGTAGACTGGACGAGGGATTCGTGGTTATCTGGCCCAAATCATGGATGACAATTATGCCTCCCTTCATGGAAATCGTCAGATCGAGATCTGCGAAGACCTAATTATCTTCCGACAGCCTACAGTGAGTTTGATAACCCTATTTTTAACAAACCACCAGACGTAAATCCTAATTTGTTTTGCTAATTGTCCATTTCTTGTAATGAGGCCGTTTCGTTGGAAGGAGACTCTCTACCAGGGCTCCACATCGTCGAAGCATTAAAATGAAAACGAATGAAATGAAAAAAAAAAAATTAATTTCAATCCACTTCAACTAGCTTTCGTGTAGTGAATAGAGCTTACTTTCACCGATTCACTCCCTATCAAACGTGAGTTAGCATAAATTCATTTGCGATCTGGTCAAAATTCATGCTTGCTTCAAATTCATGCCATCCACCCGAGCAGTGCTTGGCGAACATAACAAAACATGCGTGCCAGTGTTGCTAGATGTATTGTCATGTGACTGTGGTAGATATAGTAGTTGTGGTCGGACGCGGGCTTACCAGGTTTTTGAATGGCAATAACTCTAACCCGTCTCCAATCATCCGGTACAATGTTAAGCTCCAGAAACTGATTAAACAAGTTCAACATGCGCCTTTTAGCGACGTCTGGGAGGTTCTTAAGCAAGTTGAACTAGATCCTGTCAGCCCCTGGGGCCGTATTGCCACACGAAAGGAGTGCGAGAGAGAACTATACCATTGAAAAGGGTTGGCTAATCTCATCTATCGGATTCTCGATTTCACGAGGAATGATCCGTGCCGGCACAGAATCTGGACAAACTTTTCGCGCGAATTTGAGGATCCATTGGTCCGAGTACTCCTCGCTCTCATTATTCGTAGTTCGGATACGCAATCTTCGCGCCGTGTTCCAATGATTACTCATCGACGTTTCGCACGATAGCCCGTTAATGAATGTTCGTCAGTAACCGCGTTTCTTGGCCTTGATGAGGCTCTTAAGTTCGCGTTCGAAAGCCGTGTATACTTCGAAGTGCTCAGGTGTTCCACGTCTACGGAAAACTTTAAACGCGTCGGACTTTTTACGCTTTACGGTGCATTGCTGATCCCACCATGGAGAAGGAGGTTTCTTGCGAAATGACGTCCCTGGAACTGGTCGAGTTTGAGCTTGAAACGCGCTGTCTAAGATCAGATTGGACAGTGTTGTGACCTGACCGAGGTTTTCAGGCTCGGTCAATCGTCTCAACGTTATCTACGCACAACTGTGCTCTATGAAATCCGTCAGATAACTGAGTCGGTATAGCACATTCACCTACTTTGATTGATTTTTCACACGCTTTTATGTGAATATCCTTCTTGTGAGTTATAATCACGTTAACGAAAATACACTCAAAATAAAGTTAATATACTAATTATTATATATTTACAAAAATACATATACTATTACTGTTACTTTTATTATCAATATTATTATTAAACTACTATATCTACCACATCATGATGTGGTAGATATAGTAGTTTAATTAAGTTGTTAGTCAAGTTGTTTTGAAAAGTCTGTTCATTTTCAGTTGTGCGTAGATAACGTTGAGACGATTGACCGAGCCTGAAAACCTCGGTCAGGTGACGTCAGTGACGATGCACGCGTTGCTGTAACTTTGCATGAAAAAAAGCTCTCCGAGCTGGCGTTTATGTTTGATGCTGTGGTGACTTATTGAAATTACATTTGTTGCATTTGCGCTGGAGCTGTGAACACAACAGGAATCGCGTGAAAGCAACTTAAACACCAGCAATTTCATTTATAATTTCATAAAATGGATGATAATTGTTTTCGGTGCTACAATAACTTTATCTAATTGTACTGTTTCTAGTCTTGAAAATAATAAATATCACAGTAATTAATATGAATCCGCAAGTACTGCATGAATTTCAATTGTTCTGCTTCATAGTAGTTTGACATCGAAGGCTTAAACAAACACCTATGAAAAGAAAGCATAGTCGAAATTGTTGGTTTGAAGATTGTTTTGCTGAAACTGACTAAGAAGTGCCTGTCAAAAGCAGATAATGTGATATATTTGAAAGGGATGACGTGATTTTCAATTGAAAGTGAAATTATATGACCCTGTTCTATCCTTCCCGGGGGTTTCGTGTAAATGCTTCTACTAACGGATCGACATGCCTTTCATGCAACGGAATAGTGAGGATTATAGTTTGAACTTGCGATTAACAGGAACTGTACGCCATGGCAAGTATAGCACCGGTGGTGGCTTTCTATCACATCGCATCACATCACATCTAGACTGCATTACTTTCTTCGATAAAATTTAGCCAAATTTAGATCATTAGAAGATCCAGAGACATTATATTCAGTTTAGCAAGTGAATTCATGATGTCTAAAAGTTAAGGAAATCGTATATAACGTGGCAGTGAACAACTATAAATTGACTTAGAATATCTCAATTGCTTTGAAATAAATCGGTTATCCTGGTAGCAACATAATTTTCTTGATAATCGATGAATTAATGGCATATTTGGTACATAGGCCGAATGAAGGAGCTAGGCTACCATTACATCCCGTTACCATATAATGGACATGCTGAAATGTTTATCAGCGAACATAAGTGCAATTGATTCAAAACTCATCGGCAGCTTTGCAGATTCTGTTCTCATCTCAGATCACGAACAAAATGATAGCAATAAAATTCAGGCGACTAATCAATCAGACTGACGCGTTCTTGGAACAAGGAAGGTATGGAAAGCTGACTGGGCCGATTTTGATAAACGTTAGTTAAATCGATATAAGCAACATATACAGGCCGATAATGCAAGAAGGTCTAAAATGGGCATAAGGTAGCAGCAGCTAATACCGATCTCAACTGTACGAGAGGTCACAGTTGTAACAGCTTACTGCCACAAGATAAAATACTTATTGTGGATGCAAAGGAAAGATTTTCCTAACTATCATTAATTTGATGCACTGACCTACCATACAGCTCTAGAGAGGAGAAATGCTACAATACAGTTCCAGAGGGACGAACCCGCACCCGGCTCTTGCTGAATTTCCACGTTCTTCATTCGGCATTCAACCCATCCAAATATCCTCAAACCATCCTGGATGCTCTTTCAATTCGGAGCGAGGCTCAACATTCGTGTTTTATACACAATTGACGTATTTCTTCGAGGAACGATTTGAAGATATGAACACGGAGGCCGTAGATTGCAGCATTTTCCAAGATGTTAGGAATTCCGGACAGTTTTCAGGAATGGTCAATATTTTTAATGGAAATAATTCTTATGCTACAATTGGTCGTAGTTTATCAAACTTTGAACTAAACCTGCATACCACAAATGAAGTCTCGGTATATTGTAAAAATCTTAATCGGATGAAAAGTGCGGCTAAGATTAACTAGATTCAAAACGAGGCACTGTTCTTATTCCGGTATCCTGGAAGATGGAGCTAGTTGAAATGAAAATGTAAGACAATAGTTATAATGTTAATAGAGATGATCGCAACTATCAGTGGTAAGAAAAAAAGACAGGAGGTGGTACTTTAGTTGCTGTTTTAACCAAATTTAAATTGAATTGAATGTGGAAATGAAATGCACATTTTTGTTTCGATGTACTCTCCTCTAAATAATGCCCGTAAAGCTATATATGAGAAGTTCTTTAGTAATGCCAAAGAAATTATGTCTTGCCCTCTGAAGGGGACTCCGGGACTTAGGACTTTATCAAATAAACCATATAAAAAATCAACAAAATTGTTATTTACATTTGCACAACATAGCAATAGACCCAAAAATCTTAAAATGGCTTGAATCATCCCCGACTAATCACGATCAAATAATGAAATTTTAAGAATAAGACATATAAGCTATTATAATAATTTCAACATTGGTATACTTTGATAACGACAATAACATAAATAAATGAATAAATGAATAAATTACCTTAGCTCAAGAGAAGTTGAAAAATCAAATTTAAAATCTTAAGGTTCTATAACAACGTACTTCAAAAACAAATCTTATGACGCTACGACAAAGTAGGTTTATTTTCTATTTTTCGATGAACAGGGAGTTAAAATGAAGCAAAAACAAATTTCGTTCAATTTTTCAATACACACCCACTTCGTCTGGCTCAATATTGAGTCATTTGCGACTTACTTTCGTCGAAATTTAAGTAAATCGTGTCGATATTGACCAGTCGACAAATCAAAACATCGACTTCAATCAGATCGATGTTTTACGTTCACACTACAACTTATATTACGTGATGTAACTTATCTCGAAATCAGCATCTATACATTTAGTTTCACTGTTTTACACTGGAAATAATGTGCATGGCATTTGATATCAAGATATTATGGTCTCAGTTGAAAACCGCATTTATCGACTAGCGACAATCGGTTTTACTCTATTTCTGTACGTTATACCAAATGTCGGAAGTAGTGAGCTGCATGGCGCATCTGATACGCTATACAACGCGCTAATTCTGACATTAGGTACGACGTATGGATTGATAGTAAAATCGATTGTCGCTAGTAGATGTATTCGGTTTCCAACTGAAACTATGATACTCTATAACACGTTATAGGGGGTCTAATGTGAACGGGGTTTTAGATGTATCGACTTGCCAATCACAATAACTTTAACTTCAATAGGGGGTTTTAATTTAAAAAAACATGTTTTTTTACATCTGTATCGATGATGAATCTCAACTATTTTTTCTTAATTTTAAAACAAGAAAAATCTAATCATTTTTTATTTTCACAAACCGACATTTTCAGTAACGGGGGCTCCCGGCACTAAAAAATGGCTCCTATTATGACATAAATGTCAACTTGCGTATGCTAGAAATCAATGGTTGGTTCGGTGATTTAGGTAGTCTGTTTTTTGTAGCGTGTTTCATGGTGAAATAGGATGGTGTTGTCTGGCATTCAAAATTTTTTTATAATATTTTGAAATTGTTTTTTCAATATTTACACTTGTCAGAATTTAAAAAAAAATTAACTGTCGGTATATTATTATATGTACTATCGAACAATGTTATAATCCACATACTCCTATAATACCCTATTCAAGTCGCTCTACTTTATCGTCAAAATCCAAAAAGACTTTATGTTGTGTTAAATTTGAGCCGTGAAGCTTCTAAATAACCATGTGCGACTCTCTGTTGAATTTTTAGTCCATTGATAACCAAGACGTTTTGACATTTTTCCTCATTATCTTTGCATATAGTCCTGGCCAGTACTAGCATGTTTCATACTGTAGAAAAAAAAAACAGTAGTAAATTTAATTGTATGAAAGAGAAGTAATGATGAGGGAAACTCTCTTTGTCACTTTGATCTTTTTGAATAGTTAATAGAAATCATCGCTCTGAGCGGTTGAGCTCTATATTCCGTCATACTGAATAAAAATTCGACTTCACATTCATTATATACACTCAATTTCACAGGAAATTGAATGTGCCTGCCAAATATAAATTATTTATTTAGTCGCCTGCCCGTGTCAATGGAATTGAAATTAAATTGCCGACAGCTGAGAAATTGTGGACAATCTAATATTGCTTCCTGTTTGCTATTCCGGCATCCTATTTCAATTTTTGACAGAATATATTGAAACGCCCTTGCAACCACTTCGGCAGTCGGTTGTTAGTGGAAAAATGGAATGATTGTTCTGTTTTCGAGCAAAACGGATATAACCATTTATGAAATGCCATTATACAGACTATGTGCTGTAGCAATTGAATTGAACTAAAGTGCTGAAATTTAAGATTCGGTATTTTGATATCAAAATCATTGACACATTTCTCGGGTAATTCATGATTTGGTCCTAAAACCCAATTGTAAACTATGACCTTAAACGTTGATCTCTCACGATTCACAAGACTTCTACTCCTCCTAGGAAACATTCCTCTATAAGATGCTGCTTTTAATAAAAAATAGTATTTTGTAATTCGTGATAAATCTGCGTTCAAGCTAATTGTTAACAATTAATTTTTAGGCCTTAATCCTGAATTAATCGAGATTTGATGTTCATTTCTGATGTCCCATATATGGGCGCTAAGTGCTGAAGTAGTTCTCTACCCTACCAAAGAACTTTTTTTGTTTCGGTGTCAGACAAGTTCATGGATAAAGTCGTTGCTAATAATAGCAGTTTCACCCTTATGGATAATTGTCACTGAATTCATTCTCGGATTACAATTGATACCGTTTTGTGTCTGTGTAACACTAACTGAACTCTAGACAACGGGCAACAAAAAAAAAACAGTAAGTCAGTAGCCATTCTCTAAGGAAATCGCAATACGACAATGACGCCACAAGTCACACGACCACCAAGCCTGGTTCGAGCACTGAATACAAAGGTCCTTGCTATCACTTTAAATGATAGTAGCCTATATCTCCGTTTTTTTCCCTTCCGGCATTTCCTCAATCACATTGAGTCACTTTCTTCCATCACTTGTCTAGCAAGAGACTCTCCACAACCCCAGTTTACACGCACACAAGCACTTCCACCGATTTACATATAATAATCCCCCAATTATTCGCTTCTGCTTCTCCACTTTACGTAATGTGCACTCTTCATGCGCCAATTCTCCGGTCACGGCTCTGCAACTCTATTAACAGCTTAGCGTAGGTTATGTTTGCTCGTTCACTCGCGATTGCATCAAACCGTTTCGAGTTCTCTTCTCTTTCACTTCATCGGCATCTCTTTTCACTTTCTTTTGCGTGCACTTTTCTCGTGGTTTTTTCTTTTCATTTTCTTTGCACTCTCTTTCCGCGAGTACGCGTACTTGCTACCAAGACAGCAGAGACCGACCGGCGTTTCGCATTTTTTACTGTTTTGGCGAGGCGCAACTCGGGTGCTTCTCTTTTTCAAGCTTTGGCGCTTCGAATCGCGAGGCGCGAAGAAATGCCTGTGTCGAGGGAGTTACTATTTTCACTTTCTATCATAACACATACAAACGGGTTTCGATCCGCGAACGACTGGTTGTGCACTCTTGGGCAAGCAGAAAAACGTGAGATGAGGGAAGAAAAATAAATAAAAGTTAGGTAACAGCGATGAATTTGTTATTACTTCGTTGTTACATCGCGTGTGGATCCGTCACTCAGGGCAGTGGATTAGGGACTTAATTTTTTGGAACTCGACCGAGACTTGATTCGAAGCAGTTTTACGCTAAATTATACAGCCATAACGATACGTATGAAATAAACTACTGATTTGCTCTTCAAATTTAATTTTCTTTGTTCTAACTGCTTCATATACATTCTTTTGTGTTCACCAGGCCATTGTATTGTATCACTCATGGGGCAGATACCAAGCACATTAAACGTTCATGACTCAATATGACTTATATACCAATCTTGAACTTACAAATCAAACTTCTTCTAGCAGCGTTTCGGTAATCTTCACCTTTATTACAATACAGGAGCCACACTAAAACACAAAACCGGTTCAGCTAGATCCTGAAAATCGAAAAAAATCTGAACACGTCCGGACGCGCGGTTCCGGGTTTGTCCGCGGTAAGGGCAAAGCTCTCGCTGCCGACACGTGCAGAATGTTACTTTGCAGGCTGGTCCGGACACTTCAATGGCTTTGTGTTGTGAGCGGTCCCACACAACTCTGGCAAGTCCGGCGCGGCGAGGCGTGTGATCGAGTCATCTCACTCGCGCTCACCTCTTTGGCTCTTTCATGTAGCAGAGGCTCAGAGTGAGCTGGCGAGATCCACACAACCACAGCAACAACAGCAGCGAGAAACAACAATAATAACAACGGCGGTAGCACTGATCACCGAGAGACAACGACGTCGGCGTCCCGGTCGCTACGTCGGAGTTCGAGCAGGCGCTCTCTCAGCTGGGAGCAGAAACTCCCCAACGCTGAATGGAGCTCAGGCTTGCCAGTGCCGGTTCTTTACGCCGGGACTCAGCTCTCGCTTTGGGAGTAAATGGAGCTGTACGTGTTGTTCGTCGTGATAAGGGTGGAGATTTAGGGCAGTTGTTGTGACAGGATAATTTGTTCCTTTCCAAAATTAACCCCCACGAAAATAAACTGCTGATGTTCTGTGTCCTTTTGCATTATCAGATTAGTAAGAGTAAATGTACCATTGAAGTGGGTATTAGCAACGTCTATCATTTCGAATGAATCAGATAGTAGATGGCAGACAGGTATGTAGTTAAGAAAAAAAAAGAAAGAAAAGAAAATGGCGAGTCAATTTTTTGGTTGATTTTTGGATGTTGATGGTCAATTTGAGTCGATGAAAGTTTGCTACCAGAGCTTCACTAGCGAGCAATTTACTACCATAAATCCTCAAAAAACGGCTACACAGGTGCTGTAAAGAGCGTACCTGGTTTGCTGCATCGGTGCCACGGTACATACCTTCGATGTAACGTAGTTCAATTTTATCTTCGCTAGCGTTATGTCAAAGTTACGTTTCAAATTTTTGTTTCTAGATTTTTTTCTATCAAAGAATTAACGCAAAATCAATGTTTTTCACCCCAGCAGGAGTGTTCCAGCCCTTCACTGCATCTGTTTATCTTAAATCTTTTAGTGTATTTTCTATTTGTATCTTTTTTATGTGATCAGTTTTTAGTTCACCCATGACCTGTTCTTATATTTCTCTATATATGTTTTATCTTAGAATATTACACCGCAGCAGTATTCTGTTTTATAAATGAAAATGCAACCAGCTTTTGGTTTCAGCTAGATTCCATAATAGCAGAGGGTAAAGTTCTAAGGCCTGTCATGTGTTGTCACCCCAAAAGCACTAATCTGACACATACGCGAGCTTACCCTGGTGTTACCGACGCGGCATCGATTTTGGACGAGAGTTTTCTCATATGGCAAATGCTGCGTACAATATAAAACCAACGCTTTCTCTTTGATATTCTTACGATGTCGGTTATCTTACGCATAACTTCGCTTTCCGATCATTCAAAACGATTTCGTGAATGTTCTGTTGCTTCCATGAGTGTTACCTCCTCATTTGGACGATCCATTCTGTTGTGCATTATCGGATGCCTCTACGATTACGTTCGAAGTGTAGCAAAACAACGTTTCATTGTTGTTTTTATGATGGAGCGAATCCTACTCATAGCCGCACTTCTGTAGCCATTGCATGCACTCGCACTTCAGGTTTTTGTCCGTCAAAAAAGATGTGTTGAATTGAGAAAACGAATTTGTTTTTTAATCCAATGTATTGAAAAATAACAAAATTTGCGTCGTTCTTAGCACAATATCTCGCAAACTAATGAAAAAATGTTCATTGTGATGTCTCGAGACTTTCCCAGCCCAACTTGCAACCAGCGCCTTTTTTTTTCAAGGTGGCGACGACTGGATCAGGAAAAGCTGGCAAACTCCACTGAAATATACAAATCATTCCCGAGAATACAGACGATGTGTAAAGGAACCAACACACTTTGATGTTTTTGCAGGAATCTGAAAAAGCTTGACTTGAGCTCTCAACAGCCGAACGTTCGGTGAATACGCTATGATTTAAATGAATAAACTTTAAGGTTCTGGCGGCAGCGGCAACGCCAACCAGCAACCTTTTTGTTGCTGCGTGCATCTTTGTCGGTGATTTTAATATTAATGATATTCACGTCTGTAAAAAATGCCGATTTGATTTTTAGCTGAAATCCGTGCAATCGAGTTGCCGAAAATTAAAAAATTTTACAGATTTCTATGTAAAAAAAACTAAGTGTGTAAAAAACTATGTCCATTTAGAATCCGGAATAATAAAATGATCTGTATCTCGGTAACGGATGGACGTTCAAACAAGTTTAATACGCGAGAAACAAAAGGTGGTTCGCACTGTACTTTAAGAAAAAAATACCCAGTACACGTCATTTCTCTTTTTCTAATGAAAGCTCTACTACTCTTCTTTATTCCACCCATCGATCGCGCTGCACGCCTCCGGAGTTAACTTCGCCTAGCACGTTGTTTCATTTTGTTCATCTGAGTCGCGTCTTCAGCCGTTTTTCCACTTTTTCGCTTCCCTTCATTGTTGCCCAAAATCTCTCGATGGGCTGGAGCTGCGGGCAGTTAGGTGGATTTATGTTTAATCGATGGAATCTACGTTGGGAACGTCCATTAATTACGTCACGCAAAAATTGACTTTTTGTAAACGCCCCCTTTTGTAACGTTTTTGAGATGGATGGCTGACGCTTTTGCGTATGGATCTTCACGTTTTCCCAAGCCCTCCCACTCCCCCCTTACTGCGTGACATAATTAATGGACATTCCCTTATTGTCGCGGTACCACTGGATGACTTCCCGTGGCGCTGTGGTGGCAACTCGCCAAAATGTGGCCATTGCACCTTCACGGGACCTTTATGGGCTTTAATGAAGAAAGGTTGGCACGCGGATTTTGAGCCATTTACTTCCTTGTGCAGCTTCGAGTCCATGCTGTCTTATTCGTCCACGAACACTTTGCGGTGCTTTGCTCCGCGGCTGCATGATCTCTTGCCAAAATCATCAGTTTTGGCAAATTTGTCCATAAAAAGCAAACTTAAACTGTACGCGAACATCTCCTCGTTGCCGTCGCCTTGTGCCGTTGTTGGCCACTTTGACGCCGATTTCATCGTCCTTGGTACTGCGTCAAAGACCTACTGGTACAATTTCCGAGACTTGAGTTTACGGCGACGAAACTTTGCTTCAACGTTCTGTTAGGTTGCTTTGCTGGCTCGATAAGAACAATATCCTGTTCGCAAACGAATTCTTCGAACGGCACTACGAGCAGCAGCGTGTTTTGTGCGACGTTTCATTTATCTTTAAGTCCCGGGAGTTTGCTCTGACGATTCTCAACGCCTTCTGGTTCAGGACGCGTTAATATGTCCCGCTACGGTGCTTGCAGCTTGAGAGCACTCGATCCACGCTATTTCGCTCCCTGAAAAGTTTGAGCACATCATGCACTGGTTTGGTTTGGCGATTTTCAACGTTTTTGAGGTGCATTGTTGCCGAACCACGTTGGATTATCAACGTGGGTGTGCAGGTACTTCTCTCTCCTGAAATTTATACGCACGAAAGTAAGCGCCTGGGTTAACAAACCGCTGCAAAGAAAATTCTTGCGAGTGGTCACTTTCCCCGTGCCGTGCCACTTTCCGTGATTCCGGATTCTAACTGGACGTGGAACTTTGAAAGTCGAAAACCAATGCCAGACGCTTATGAATACTGCCTGTCAATCGAGTCTATGGGTTATCCAGAAAGTTCTAGCCTCGCCCGAGAATTCCAACTTGTCTGATGGTTAGGAGGTCAGATCCAGAAACTCATATAGGCAGTTTATATGCACCTAGCGCCGATATACGTGGTGAAATATTTTTTTTGACAAATAGGCCAGTTCAGTCTACACGGCTTACAGAACTTCTTCACTTCGGTGATCCGGCAGAAGTGAGAGCTCGCGTTGGCGGAAGTGATAGATTGAGAAGAGTGTTTCAGTTACTCATGTTTTTAATGAACAAGAACAGCTTAAATTTTCCCTGTTGCGAACGATTATAGTTCCACTTCTACACATTCTTAAAAAGAAGTGTTTTTGAAAATGTTAAATAAGGCCAATATTTGCATTTCAGCTGGATCTGTGTTTTCCTTAACAAGCTCGCCAAAAGCAAGTCCAAGCGAGCTTGGCGAACTGCTCATCGCGGGATACAGGAGTTCGAATTTTATGAACTTGGTTTAGTGGCTGATAAAGAGTGATTTTCACAGGAACCACAGTTGATGGAAACGAGATTTGGTAAGCTTTATTTCTATGTGTTCGGTGAGTATCGTTTTTTCATGGTTGTGTAATAAGTGCATAATGAGTCGTTTGACAGTTATCTTGTCCATATCGTCTTCGAAACCAGCGTCATCACAGCATGTTTTTTTCGATGTTGGATTCAAAAGCAAAATTCCTTCTTGCTGCTCGAAGATAATGAATTCCGCTTCCCTTTTCTGAAAGATATGGACTTTCTTCTTTAATATTTCCTTTTTGGATCGTGTTTCCCAACGTTAGCAAGACGCATCTTCATTTTGTGACCCTTCTTCATCACTGATTTGAATCCTTCTCTTTGTACCTCTTTGTAACCTTAGTAGGTGCTGCCTTTTAGCTCTGGTTTCTTATTCGAAGGACTTGTTCCTCTACTACTGTCATCAATAATTTTTTCCAATTCATTTTGTTAAGTACGTTTTGCTCGAGGTGTAATTGTGAGTGTTTAATACGCACATCCAAGAGTGCTCATGGATTTGGTGGTTTGGATAGTCAGCACACCCGACCTTGAAACCAACGTTCCATTCATCACACCGGTGACCATATCCTGGAAATCCCATTTTTTCGGTACACAAACGGCAATGTCCACGTGATATCGTTGTTGGCACTTATATTTGGATTTACTCGTCATGGTACTTGTATTGTTTCTATTTTCAGTTATTTTCGTTCGTTTCGTTGGATTATTATTTGTCTTTTTTTTCAAGTGTTTGGCTATTGATTTATTTTCTACTTGCCAAGTTTCTCGATATTGATTGTTTATAAATTTCTTCTCTAGCTCCTTGATTCGCTAAGTTGAGTTTACCTCGGCTTTTTTTGCCACCGATATGTTCAGCATGGTCAGTGCTGGTTGACAAAAAGAGAAATGCTCATGATGGTGCATCAAATTTGACGACATTTTTAGGCCAAAACCACTGGTTGGAACCTGTTCAAGTGTTGTCCCACATTATTTTCTATATTTCTGAGCTGAATGGTGTAATTTTTGTTACTTATTATTGGTATCCTAGGTTATGTATTATTTAATACTGGATTGAAATGAAATATCGATCGTTTGGCCGTCCTGCCATGGCGAAGGCCCCGCTGTTTTATTGATCTCTTATTGTCTAGATGAAGCAGTACTTATGGTGAGGGAACATATGATCGACGTTATCTAAGCATACGAAGATTTTTGAAATTGGTATGTCCGCCTGCGACTTATTTCACATACGTTATCATACATTGTCATGTTTTATCAACATGAAATTTTGATCACGCAAGAGATCGGTACATAAGTGTATAATGTGAGTCCAGTTTTCCAGCACAAGAAATATTGACAATTGACAAAATTACAAAGGTTGAACTGGAGGTAAAGGTTGTTTTCTTTGCTACAGATAGTACGTCCTTTTTGGTACAAATTCGATTGATTCTTTCATATTCTAATCGGTTCTAATCGAGAATGAGTCAAGTCTGTTTTTAAGCTCGCAGGAACTAACGAGCGAACACGAAATTGACTGAACGACACATTCAACAGGAGCATAACTTTTTTTACCGCGGGTAAAAAATCAACCAAATTTTACACTTGCTCATTGATGTGTATTGTTTTACATGCTGTCAAACTCGGAGTCGTGTTTTCCGATTCAACGAAAATGGTGAACCAACGCGGAGTCGGAGAACAAACTCTTTCAAACACCTGGAATTTCCTGACTATCGCACCAGCAGTTGGGAAAAATGTTGAACATTCACCAACAAGCCATCTTCAGAGTGTTGAAGTGGTTCCAGGAGGCAGTTGACGTTGGACACGGCAAAGAGCTGGAAAAGAGCAGGACCGGAGAACAAAAGACGGAGAGGGAAAGGTGAAGCCGGATGATTAAAGCTCGTCCAAACGTCTCGAAGCTCCGTCTGATTCTGGCTAAAAGATCGGCGTGTCGCGGAAGCTACGTCCAGAATGTAGAGAAGAAGCTGGACTACATACATACAAGGTTGCAGAACTTCCCAAACCGCCCGATGAGCGGCAACAATCGACGAGCTAAAAAACTCGGGCACTGGAAGCTCTACGAGAAGATGCTGGCAAAAATATGACTGCTGTGTGATGGACGACGAAGCGTATATAAAAGCCGATTTTACGTCAAATTCCGGGGTTGGGTTTTTCACCGGCGAAGAGCAAGTTCTGTATGGACGACAAATTTAAGAAGAGAGAAAATGTCGAAATTCGCCTCCGATATATACTCTGTACGGCGGGCCATCTGCTCTTGCGGACCGAGGAGTGAGCTTTTCGTGACAAAGGGCACGGTAAATGGCGGAGATCCGCAAATCTGAGTGCCTCGAGAAGCGCCTTTTGCCGTTCTTGCAGCAGCACGACGAAGCTTCGCTATTTTGGCCAGGTTTGGCATCGTGATCACTATTCTACAGAAGTGTCCTGGAGTGGTGTGAGCCAGTTCTGTTGTCCATTTTGTTCCAACGGACGCGAATCCGCCAAACTGTTCCGGGCTGCGCCAGAGTGGAGCCAGTGCTGAGCCAATGATGGCGGAACTTCCAAAAGAGCGAGAAGACAGTTAAAAGACGAAGAAGGTCATGTTAATAAAAATGAGAAAACAGCTGAGAAACTGGTACCGGATGACACTGTAAAGACTTTGATGGAGGGCATCTGAAAGCGAAGAAATGCCCGTTCAATTTTGCACTCAAAGGCTCCATCAATTAACTTTTATAGTAAATATATGTACAAAACTGCCCTAAAATTTTTGGTTTGATTCTAAACATTCTACAAAAATTGGCATGGCGTTTTCCGGTGTCGCCAATAATTTCGTGTTCGTCCTTTATTGAGATACAAATATGTACATACATACTCTCTCTTTTAAGTAACAAACCGGTGCTATGCGAAATATATTTTTCGGCATTAACTTTCTTATATTCTTTAACGCACGAATCCATAATCGGGAAAATGGAGAGTTCATGTGGGCTCCCGGATTTCAAGCAATTTGGATGGGAAGAGTGGGAATGACCATCCCCCTTTATCGACAATGGCCGTTATTTCCGTCATAGATATAGCACCCCAGGTTTGGTTTGGAGAGTCGGAAGGTCATTTATGCTTTGATCAAATATCTCGGGTTGGGCCTATTACAAAGTTCAGCATCCTCTTTGCTCCATTCTTGTTCAAATGTCCATTTGTTCTTACCAAAATGTGTACGTACTCATGGTACCTGGTGTCCGTTAAACTTCTGGTGAAGCTGATTGGTGGATTTTGACGCCTTTTTCAATGAATATTGAGGGTTTAACTCAAGCAGTAAATCCAATTGGCGCTTGATCACCGAAGCTGGATGGCGTGTGATCTGACTATATTCATTTTGGTAAGAGAAATCCTTCGCAAAAAGCTGGCGATCGTTGAAGTTGTTGTTATGTGCTCAACAATGGAGCATTTTTTTTCATCGGTGAAGACACAATTGTACGGGTCATCCATTACCGAACTATTTCAATTTAATTTTCACATTTCGGTATCGATCGGATCTATGAAAAAATTAAAGAACGTAATCCTAAATCTTTTTTTTTTTTTTTCATGAAGAGAATGGTTTCGACGTTTCCAGATTGTGCAGTGTAGATTTCGATTAACCCTTTGACCCAGAAGTATACTTTAGTGCTGAGGGGTTCTCTATGATTTTTTTCTACTTCTTTCTACACAAACCTCACTAAACAAATTTCCAAGCTCATTGTATCGTTTAACGCATCTCGAACTGTGTGTATAGGTATTTTTACGTATCCTACCGATAAACACGAGAGTGTTTCACTTGGCAGCGGCTCAACCGCCCCTTTGTAATGGTTGACACCATTGTGACTCTGCATGTTAACTAAATCAATCCAAACTTTTTGTGTTTTTGTTTTGTGTACTCAACCAGGTCAAATACTGCCACAATTATCATTCCAGCATCATGTAACTTGGAAAGGCCAAACGCCTGAGAAAAAAGAAACACGTGTGTCTCTCACCTTTTACTGATAAAAAAGCAATGATAATATCTATGTCTTATCTATGATTTTTGCAATATAATCAACAAATGATATCTACTTGTAACCACGCATATTTCCCTGTGTGCTTGCACAAATACTATATTAACTGTACACATACTTTTTATTTGTCACATAAAAGCTTCATTTGTGTTTCGCAGAGGTGCACTGTTTATGTTTGTTCTTCGGTTTATGGGAATTTTTCCAATGAATTTTTGCCAATAAATATGTGTGGATTATTTTTAATGTATCATCACAAAAAAGACACCGGCTGAAACATATCAAATGACGCTGGTTGTCATCGCCTGGGCAATGTTATTGAACAATAACGAAGTAAGGGGACATTTAAAATCGTGCATCACGGAAGTCTCCATAAGCATAAATTCCATGCTCATTTAGTTAAAATTTAATCAAGCAAAGATTCATCTATTGTCTTTGCATTCAAAATCATTTGAATCTCATCATCCATAAAACGTGAATCAGCATTACAAACATTGAAAGCAATTTGTTTTACAGCATTTTCCGACATAAACTTTTTACTCTGAAATTGGAGTTCTGAATTTCAACTATTAAAATAGATATAAGATGTGAAGGAGATGTTCGCTCATCACCATGAGCACCAAGAGTGCACACCTCGTGTTTGCTAGAATGATGAATGAAGAGAAAGTATTGAAAGTTCCGTCAGTGTAGGGCAGGTGGAGGAAATGGAAACAGATATTTTGAAAAGTGAGCGAAGGGCATGTGTCCTGTAGTACTCGAACCAACAACGATACCAATAACACTAACAATTCAAGAAGTATGAATCTCAAGGCTTGTTGTGCCCCTGAACCGACTAACCACCTCGATGGTACGGAGTCATTGGGTCTTCAGAAGAAGGCTTAAATAATGCTATGGTCTACCTGGTGTCTATTCGTAACTAGCTTCTCTTTTATACAAAACCCCACACTACACGACGCCCGTTCAACTCGGTTTTGAGTCGTTTTTGACTCACTTTCGTCCAAAAGTGGAATCACTCAAATTTGAGTAAATGTTGCACAGTATTGGTAAGTTGAGCAAAGGATGGGAAGGAAATTTTGATTAGATGTCTACTTAAGACGATGCTAAGAACTTATACTACGCTTTATGAACATCAAAGGTAGTTGGGAAGTGACGAAGCTAAGAAAGTTAATGCACTCCTTTGCTATCGTCTTTTCTGGAAACGAACACAGGCGTTTTCTACCAACTGTCCAGAGCGCATCTTCGGTTCTGACATGAGCACTAACTTTGTCTAGCCTTTCATGCGCTTATGGTTAGAGCGCCATAACTCTTTCTGAATAACCTTTTTTTTTTTCATTATATCCAATAGATACAAAATATTATGAAAGCTTATGTTATGTGACATTTTTGAACAAAATTGTTGTTAAACGAGGACCCTGTATCTTAACCAATGATTCCCAACTGCAGCAACTTAGTTAGGTGCTGCTGTCAGTCTCACTAAAACTGCTTTGATCTGAGGTGATCCAAAGTGGGTTCGGTCGTCTGTTGCTCATTTTTTTGACTCATTGATTAAGAAATTATTTTTCCTGGTTCACATTCCTCTTTTCCCAATTTGCATATATATTTGCAATACCAAATGAGATAGCGAACAACAAAAAACAAACCTTCAATTAAAAAAAAAATGGAAGTTTCTCGCGATTATTACCTAGCAGGACTGTGATCCAAAAAAACACCTTTGTACCTGCGATCCAGGTGTACCAAATTTAGAATATTGCTGCTTGGGTAACTTTTTTGAATGTAACTATGCTTTATTCATCTATCACTGTAACAATGACCAATTAGCACGCTTCATAGAAAAAGAATTACTTTGTGCACTCGACAAGTTTTATAAACCAGTTCTGCCTTCTTTGGTCACTGCTACAAACGGTCGAATGTAGGTGATTTTGTAGAATAATAAATCTAGATAACACCAGATCTCATCGATGGTTGCTTTTCCATGACATAAAGCATGTAATTCATATAATCAGGTTTAAGAGGAACCATCGACTTGATTGACGCAAATTAGACGGAAGAGTGAAATGCCAACTGTTGCTAAC